>JASAMX010005492.1:0-113980 GCA_030248175.1 Microlaimidae sp. YZB2_3
CCTAGTAATTTATAATTAGTTAATTCGAGACTAAAAAATTTTTGACAAATTTTAAATTTACTAGATTATTTACAAATTTACGAATATCATACAAAGATCAAGTTTTACAACGGCATTTATTTCCAAAGTTTCAATTTTAAAAATTTCCAGACGGTGGTTGTAATTTTTTTAGGGAATGTGGCATTTTTGACATAAACGCCTAGTGAAAAATTTCTGTACTTTTTCCAAACAAATAATATCACCGATTTGGTATGGATTAAATACTGGTGTACACGATTCTAACAAAGACTTTACATATACTTTATAAGCACGAATAAGAATATTAGGATTTTTATTGTTAAAACAACGTAATATAAGTGAAGCTCTATAATAAGCTTTTCTAGCAATTTCACGGCAGTGCCGACTGAATTTCAAGTCGCTTGTAAGGCAAACACCAAGATCTTGTATTGAATTTGTTTGATTTATTTTTGTTTGATCGAAATAGAAGTTTTGTCCTGGCAATTTCAAATTTCCTGCGCTAAAAACCTTGCATTTGTGAAATGCAATATTTAGTTGCCACGTTTTTGTCCAATTAAAAAACTGTTTTAGCGATTCACTTAAATCATCGATGTTTTCATTGCTTCTCGCCAAATACAATTTACAATCGTCTGCAAATATTTTTATACCAAAAGAACCTACTTTAGAATATACAACAACATCATTTATATACAATAAGAACAAGACTGGACCAAGTACTTAACCTTGTGGAACACCAGATTCAACTTTAATGGAGTCTGAAATGTTATTTCCAATACTGACTTTTTGACTTCGGTTTGAAAGAAAAGCAAAAATTCAGTTTAATAACTCATAACCTAATCCATAAGCTTTCAATTTTGTTAATAGTTTAGGATGTGAAACGGAATCGAAAGCTTTAGCTAAATCTATATAGATACAGTCAATCCATTTGCCATCATTTACAGCTTTAGTCCATTCTTCAAGCATAACTAACAATTGGGTACAAATAGAGCGTTTAGCAAGAAAACCGTAATGCTCGGGAGTGATTAAATTAATGTTTAAGTAGTTTAAAATTTCATTTGTTATAATTCTTTCCATTAATTTACAAATTACTGATGTTAGCGAAACTGGCCTATAGTTATGTTTTAAACATGTGTCTCCTTTTTTGAAAATAGGTATTGCAGTTAACCAAATATCTGGAACAATTCCGGTTTTCATGCTCATTTCAAATAACATACTCAAAGGAAAAGCGATTTCACTGTCAATAGATTTACCGAATAAAGCTGGAAAACCGTCAGGTGAACGGGCGCTAGAAGACGGAAGATTTTTAATTGTTTTTAGCACTTCATAGTAGGAAAAATTTACTGAAAATAAACCTTTATTTGGAGGTAATTTTACATCTACTTTAGGAGATATGCCATCATCTTTAGTAAAAACTGAGCCGAAAAAATTATTTAGAAGCGTGGCTTTCTCCAAGTTATCCGTTGTGTAAGTACCATCGTCCTTTAACAAAGTAGGGATCTCAGAATTGGACTTAGTTTTTGAGTTTACATAACTGTAAAAATTTGTAATATTTCCTGAATTAACAATATTTTCTTCTTTTTTTACAAAATATAATTTAACAGCTTCATCGTACAGCTTACTACACTCTTTGTATGCTTGTTTCCACTTATTATCTTTTTTAGTTAACATATGCAATCTTAATTTTGTTTTAGCTAATTTTCTAATATACTTGGGGTAACGCGTTCTTAAAGTTCGTTTAACAGATTTTGGAACATATGTATCAATGCAATAATTAAGAATTTCACTAATTTTGTTACAAAATGTTTGTGTGTCGTCTGTACCGTCGATATTTTTACAAGAGCGATTTTTATCCAATTTACATTTGCCAAAAAAGTTTTTATGGCTGGATAATTTGCTTTTCGAAAATTAGGATATTTCTCAGCCGTGAATGAAGTTGGTGGCGCATTTAAAACTAGATCGATACAGTCATGATCACATTTTGTAACAAAAGGTGCTGACACGGATAAACAAGGAACAAGTAATGGCGATGATACTAAAACAAGATCAAGACAATTTTTATTTCTCGTTGGCTCATGCACTATCTGGGTAAGTCCAGATTGTAAACATGTATCCAAAACATTTTGAGAGCATTTGTTACCATAATTTTGAGGTATTTGCCAACAAATATAAGGGAAATTAAAATCGCCCATCAAAAATACTGGATTTTTGCACTTTGTTACCATTCAATTAAAGAGCACAAATTTGTTGTAAGTTCTAAATTAGAAGTATTTACAGGTGGATTATATACAACGAGCAATCTATAAGTTTCTGTGCTACTAAGTACCAAATCTATACAAATATGTTCAATATGAGAAAATATATTGGGAGTTTTCACAATAACCGATTTTAACAATTTTTTCGTAAAAATACAAATTCCACCCCCATTTCGGTTTCTATCACGACGATAAATGTTAAAATTTGAATTTTGGATTAAAAAACATCGGGGATTTCAATTGATAGATAAGTTTCACTTACAATAAAAACGTCAAAATGAGCATTGCTTAGCAAAATCGATAAGTTATCAATTTTATTAACTATTGATCTAGCGTTGAAAATTTTGCATTTAATTCCACTTTTTGTAAAAATATCACTTTTGCTCGCCTGACTTAGTTTAACATAACATTTGTATCTTTTTTAATCTTTTTACCAACAATCCAATCGAACGGGTTTTTAGCTATACGTTTTACAACATAAGTGTTTGTTTGGTTTATAGAGTTTTTTTCGTCTCTTAATATGTACAAACTACAGATATGGGCAAGCTGGTCTGAATTATAAGATTCGCGAAGATAGATTCCGCTAAACTGTTGTTGATTCTTCAGCTTCCATGCATTAGATAGCACTAGGTTGCGTTCGGCAGACCGCGCAAACTTGATCTTTAATAACCGTGGACGGACGCGGTCTTCACGCTGGATTCCCAACCGAAAAGAATCGACAACAACTGGAGGACTAACTTTGCTTGGAATAATTGATTTAATAAGAGGACCGATTTGGTCCTCTTTCCCTCCTTTCAAGCCTGAGACCACAATAAACTTCGAATTGTCCTCCTCCACCTTTTGCTGTTGCATCTTGTCAGCTAAGGTTTCGGAGATTTGCTAAACGAAAGCAGGAGCTTTTGGCTTCTTTTTATTGCGCCTTTGAGAAACGATTTTAAAACCATCGTCATCATCAAGCGCTTCAACGGTCTCGGTCTCGCGTACGTTGGTTTCAGCAGCACCCGTTTCTTCTTCGGGGGAATGGCCGATAAACGAAGAAATAAGCAACTCCACTTTGTTATCAATGGCGGTGAGCTGCTCTGATTCTTTTCGACTTTGAATACACTTGTTTACACATGGCGTGCAGACAAGGGACATTTTTATTTTTTCCATGCTTGATGGAGGTAAGCCGAAACAAGTGGTGTGGAAGAACGCAGAACAAAGGCAACACTTTGGCGCCTCTTTTTCCATTGTTTTTCCGCACTGTGTACAGTTTATGGAGACATTTCATTGTAATGGAATTATCAGGGTAAATACAAGTGTTGCGTCAGAATGCGACACCAGGACGGCAAACATAAAAGTGATTGATTAAATTATAAAAATACTAAAAATTACAAAACTATATAAAACTTAGAAAAAGTTTTATTACAAAATTAATTATGCAAATGAAAAATGAAACTACAAGAAAAAAACAAAAAATCAAAAACCGTAAAACCTATTAGGAATTGTGTGTTAAAAAAAAACAGCTGAGCGCTGGATACATTATTATTAAGAACAGGTTTTGCGCTTACATTGTTTTTTTTAGAACTTAAAGGTAGAAAACAGATTCAAAATAAAACAATTTTTTGTCAAATATCTTCAGAGATTCATGAGGTGTTACCCTCCAAAAATGAAGGGGCTCTTTATACTTTAAAGATTGCTCAATGGGTATAGAAATTTAAGTTAAAAAAAGAAAGCGGCAACTTTGTAGTTTTTTGATACCTTGATTATTATCATTAGTGCAGTATTTGTTGAGATATTGCGGTTTTCGTTAAAAAAAACTGCGATTTTTTCGTAAAAAACAGGCAGTGTAGGAAAAAGATTTAGGAAAACTTAATTCTTATTTTGGCCGCACATTTACCACCCAGAAACTATCGTGCTGTCAAAAAACAATACAATTTGATATAATTTGAAAAACAAAACCAAGAACAGATTAATAGGGGTTTAAAGTGGTTTTTCAGCAACTTAAACTACAAAAAAATCTTTCAAATTTCTTTTCATTAATTGAGCTGGATAATTTGTAATTTATACTTTTAATTTGATGTTTTGTTTATGTATCTAAGACAAAACCAGCAGGCCTACGAAGTTCCACCAATTCTCCTTACTAATACAATGACTTATAGAAATTTTGTTGTGAACAAATACTCCGCGCCTTGTAGACTACTAAACAACATTTTTTAGTCACCATGCTTAATTTATCAATTTTGAAAATGAAGCAAAAATATTGATAAAAGTAAGTTTTTTGAACTGCACTCTCGGTTGGTTACAGGGGCTAGACAAACGCAATACAAGTAACAAATTCTTAATAGTTGAATCCTTGGCCAAAATACAAATCCATATTATTAAAAGGATATAAAAAGGGTAAAAATAGAAATTGATTATGTGGTAAAAATTGTTGATATCCCACCATGCAGTGCATTGCAACAAGCTCTGGGTTGATATGTAATATACCCAATTTATATTGTCATTTACTCAACCAGCGCAAAAACCCCCATCTAGTGCCGTTTTTTTGCTGCCTATCCATGGGGAACTTTATTCTTCGCTTGTTGCAGAACGCCCAGTCCTTGAGCCAATGTCACTCATCCACTGCACTTCCAAAAAGCACCCATTTGCGCGCAAAATTGCTTATTAAATCCGCCGGTTCGCGCGCAGGTGTTAAACGAAAATTATTGCGGTAATTAACAACACTGTCGGCTTCCAGATGTTTTTCTTCAGGGCCGCAATGCTTCTGCGACCTAATTGCTACAACACAACACTTCAAATGTCACATTTTCACAAACGTCTTTTGTAAAAACCGCTCTTTTATTTTTGTCATACTACTTTCTCGTCTTCACCAACACTGTAGAAAATGTTATTTTTTTCATTTGTTTTAATATTTTCCATGAGTACTTGCTTCACGGCCTTTCTAAATTTTCTTTTTTTTTTTGTCGCACTGTAAATACTATTGAATTTGCCTAAATTGTTGCCCGTAATTTTTTTTTTAAAAATATAGTTTTTACGCCTTTATCTCTTTCTGATGTGAATATTTTAAATTAATTAAGAGTATAACCAGTGCTAGTGGCACTTTTTTCTGTTGTCTTACTAGTCTTTGCATCATTAATTTGTTTTTTTGCTATTTGTTTGGTAATATGTAAGGTGTTGTGTTGGTTTACTTAAAAGCGTCGTTGCTTTGTTCATAAGAGCGCTAAATTCCCCACATACCTGGCTGTATTGCTGTATTGCATCCACCCCGGCCGCCAAAGGCCAAAACATACCCCAAAATGACAAAGGAAGGGTTAATTTAGGTTTTGCCTAGCTTTGCTTTTGCTTAGGCTTAGCTTAGATTTTGGTCAGGGTTAGGATTTGCTTACACTTAGCTTTTGCTTAGGCTTAGATTTTGTTAAGCTTAGGTTTTGCTTAGGCTTAGGTTTAGCTTAATTTTGCTTAGGCTTAGAGGTTTTGCTTAGACTTAGCTAAGCTTTTGCTTAGGCTTAGCTTTCGCTTAGGTTTAGGCTTTAGGCTTGAGTTTTGCTCAGACTTAAGTTTTGCTAGGGCTTAGCTTTAGGTTAGCTTAGATTTTGCTTAAGTTTTGCTTCGGTTTAGCTTAATAGCTGATTTTTTTAGTTTTGAGGTAGGTTTTGGCCCTTCTTACCCCGCCCCCTTGAGTCTAATGACCGCCAATTAACTATTAAATTGTTTATTAGCTCACTTATTCTTAACTCTTTATTTGTTAGGGAATCTGTGGCGTGATGTCAAAAAATATTTAATAGCCTGAAAATAAATCCGGATCATTCCTCTGGAAACAAAAGGTTGTAAGTGTAAAATCAGCGCATCCTTAAGTTAAAAATAGTACAAAACCTCGCATATATTACATATAACGTCAACTAAATCGCTAAAAAAATTGTTGCGTTAAATTACTTTTGTTTTAAATCGCAACTTTTGTTTTAAATTAACTGTAACTATATATTGCAATGTGGCAGGTTTATTTCCAGGGCATTTATAACACCAGTGAAAGCGAACGGGTTTTTCACAGTTTTTTTTGCTTGCGTCTGCGCTTTTGTGTTGGATTTTTTCAATCCGCAATAAAATAATTGTTGTTTATGTGTTTACTAAACAATGTACATAAGAATCCAGATATTTTTAGCAAGCTATCACTCTTTTGTTATAAATATTAAAACCATGAGAATATTCACACCAACACCGGTTTATAACATAAATAATCAAATAAAATTCCTATCAAGCAGGCGTATGACATCTATTTTAATTCCAGGAATGAAGCCGGGTCGTGAATAGTGTTTTTGAACTCTGTTGTAACTTTCAGCGAACAGTGGGCATCTTCTGGACCCACATGGATGCTAGAATTGTTTCTTAGATTGCCCGACTGGATTTTTTCTCGACTTTCTGTAAGGCCCTGGATATTTTTATTAAGGTAGTGCGGAAATAAAATAATTTTTTTTCTAAACAAGTGAATCCTATATGGATCCAATTTACCAGTCCTAAGAAACATATAATTTTCAAACCTGTGTGGTTACTGGTTAATCCACCGCTGTTATACATAAAAATTTATTTTTGTGTTTTCAGTTTAAAAAAAAATCAGCAAATTTATTTTTTTGTGAATAACGCTGCTTGATTTAAAATGTTTAGTTATGCTATGTTTAATATGCTTTAAATCAAAATAACTTAGTAATTGTCAAAACTCCATTTTATTGTTAAATGTTTAATAAAATGCTTAAAATAAAACACAATAAAAATTTTCCACGCTTTGTGAGGTGGTAAAATTTAGATAGTATCTCTTTGTGTTTGTAAAAGGTATGAAGATATCTATCTCTCTATGGATTTGTATTTCGCTGTAAGTTACAAACCTATTGCAGCCGCGCATCTAATTTTAAATAACTTAGCCATTTATGTTTAAAATATTTTTTTTCCTAATACAATTTTGAGATATAGGACAAAACTTGAACTCTAGAATGAAGAACCGAACTTGAATTTATTAATAAACAATATGCCTAACAAACAAATTGTTTAGGAATTAAGTAACAAAAGCAGATGTAGAATTATGCCCATATAATTGGTTACAGATAGTGATCGACCGGGGCCCGGCCCCGGCCCCGGCCCCGGCCCCGGCTTGCCTCGGCACTTTTGTTCTACCCCGGCCCCGGCCCCGGCCCCGGCAAACGCAATTTTTTCTACCCCGGCCCCGGCAATTTAGCTGTCAAATCAACCGGGGCAAACCGGGGTAAGGACCCCTAAGAATACAAATTTTAAAGCAGTTTTTACAATTTTAGACAGTGATAAATATATAAAATTTTATTTAAAGAGCTAATGTAATCGCTTTAATATGAGGATATTTATTATTTATATTTTAAGATTTTATTAAACCTCTATTTTAATAAGATTCTTTATTTTAATCATGAGTCATTATTCTAAAAATTTGAAGACTTTTTTAGCATTAAAAACCATTTTGTAGATTTTATTTACAAGATTAGGGTTTGACAATAGAAGTCCATTCATGAGACGTATACAATAAATATTAGAGTTATTATAATATCATTGTTTATATCAAAAATATATAACCCAAGAGAATTTTCGGCTATGTGCACAGTAAATTTTTTAACTAAATTTAAAAGAGAAATGATGCACATCTTACTTTTTGGCACAAGCTAATTTCTGTGCACCCAACAAAAATTTTCTCAAACAGCGATATGTTGTGCACCAAATTCGTTTTTCAACATGTTTATAAAATCGCCGCGTACAAAAATTTAGCAGAAATCGATAATAATTCCTATTAAATTCGCGATTATATTATGATTTTTACTTTTATATTTTAGGTGTTATTGAAACTCTTTTAAATTTAGTGATGCTAAAACGTAAAAAAAAGTTCCCATTTTTAGCCAATGCATAAGACGAATTTTTGACATTAGACACCATAATAAAAAACACACACACGGATATATATCACAAAACGAATTTGAATACATAAAAGTGAAAACCACATGACCAAAACACTAACACCCCAAACATGTGTTAGTTAAATTGCGTTAAAAATTAATTGAAAAAAAAAACAGTGCGCCTATGAAATAGAAGCAAATGGCGGGTTTTCAGTATTAAAGTCGCACTAATTCAAATTTTCAGCAAATTTTTTGTTATAAAATTAGGTTTCACCATTTTGAGATTATATATGCTTACTTTTATTAAAAATATAATTATAAAAACCTTAAAAGTCTGTAACTTTTGCAAGAAAACTCTGGATCGGGTGGTACACCTTTAAGACTGTGTCCAATATTTAATATCGTTAATTTTCGACACGTATTAATTGATTTTTTAAGCAAATTTTATTCTAAAACTTTTTCCAAATTAAATACAAACAGTTCATACTAATTTCTTGTTTAAAAAATTCAAGTTTGGTGTCTTTTGGGCTGTATAAAAATAGTAAACTCGGTAAAAAAAGTGGACTGACTCCGCAGGGTTTTCCTGCGAAAACAAGAGGACCCAGTCCGAATAGACCCTACACAGAATTTATGAATACCTGTGTAGTTTCAGCAATAAATTTAAAAATGCTAAATTAAAAGCAAGAAATCAACTTGAATTTTTTTATTTAAAAAAATGTTTTAGCATCACTAAATTTTAAGAAGGTTTCAATAACACCTAAAATTAAAAGTAAGAATATAATATAATTTAAACAAATGTCCAGTTGTACGATAAACTTTCATAGAAAAACTCACACATCAGCGAATTTAATAGGAATTATTATCGATTTCTGCTAAATTTTTGTACGCGGCGATTTTGTAAACATGTTAGAAAAACGAATTTGGTGCACAACATATCGCTGTTCGAGAAAATTTTTGTTGGGTGCACAGAAATTAGCTTGTGCCGAAAAGTAAGATGTGCATCATTTCTCTTTTAAATTTAGTTAAAAAATTTACTGTGCACATAGCCGAAAATTCTCTTGGGTTATATATTTTTGATATAAACAATGATATTATAATAACTCTAATATTTATTGTATACGTCTCATGAATGGACTTCTATTGTCAAACCCTAATCTTGTAAATAAAATCTACAAAATGGTTTTTAATGCCAAAAAAGTCTTCAAATTTTTAAAATAATGACTCATGATTAAAATAAAGAATCTTATTAAAATAGAGGTTTAATAAAATCTTAAAATATAAATAATAAATATCCTCTTATTAAAGCGATTACATTAGCTCTTTAAATAAAATTTTATATATTTATCACTGTCTAAAATTGTAAAAACTGCTTTAAAATTTGTATTCTTAGGGGTCCTTACCCCGGTTTGCCCCGGTTGATTTGACAGCTAAATTGCCGGGGCCGGGGCCGGGGTAGAGAAAATTGCGTTTGCCGGGGCCGGGGCCGGGGCCGGGGTAGAAAAAAAGTGCCGGGGCAAGCCGGGGCCGGGGCCGGGGCCGGGGCTGGGGCCGGCACAACGCAAAGGCCGGGGCTCCCGGTCGATAACACTACCTGCTTTTCATTAAACAAGTCGATTTAAAACAAAAGTAATTTAACGCAACAATTTTTTTAGCGATTTAGTTGACGTTACATGTAATATATGCGAGGTTTTGTACTATTTTTAACTTAAAGATGCGCTAATTTTAGACTTACAACCTTTTCTTTCTAGAGGAATGATCCGGATTTATTTTCAGGCTATTAAATATTTTTTGACATCACGCCACAGATTCCCTAACAAATAAAGAGTTAAGAATAAGTGAGCCAATAAACAATTTAATAGTTAAATGGCGGTCGTTAGACTCAAGGGGGCGGGGTAAGAAGGGCCAAAACCTACCTCAAAAAGGTAAAAAAATCAGCTATTAAGCTAAACCGAAGCAAAACTTAAGCAAAATCTAAGCTAACCTTAAGCTAAGCCCTAGCAAAACTTAAGTCTGAGCAAAACTCAAGCCTAAAGCCTAAACCTAAGCGAAAGCTAAGCCTAAGCAAAAGCTTAGCTAAGTCTAAGCAAAACCTCTAAGCCTACGCAAAATTAAGCTAAACCTAAGCCTAAGCAAAACCTAAGCTTAACAAAATCTAAGCCTAAGCAAAAGCTAAGTGTAAGCAAATCCTAACCCTGACCAAAATCTAAGCTAAGCCTAAGCAAAAGCAAAGCTAGGCAAAACCTAAATTAACCCTTCCTTTGTCATTTTGGGGTATGTTTTGGCCTTTGGCGGCCGGGGTGGATACAATACAGCAATACAGCCAGGTATGTGGGGAATTTAGCGCTCTTATGAACCAAGCAACGCCGTTTTTAATTAAACCAACACAACACCTTACATATTACCAAACAAAATAGCCAAAAAAAAACAAGTTAATGATGCAAAGACTAGTAGGACAACAGAAAAAAAGTGTCACTAGCACTGGTTATACTCCTAATTAATTTAAGATATTCACATCAGAAAGAGATAAAGGCGTAAAAACTATATTTTTAAGAAAAAAATTATGGGCAACAATTTAGGCAAATTCAATAGTATTTACAGTGCGACAAAAAAAAGAAAATTTAGAAAGGCCGTGAAGCAAGTACTCATGGAAAATATTAAAACAAATGAAAAAAATAACATTTTCTACAGTGTTGGTGAAGACGAGAAAGTAGTATGACAAAAATAAAAGAGCGGTTTGTACAAAAAACGTTTGTGAAAATGTGACATTTGAAGTGTTGTGTTGTAGCAATTAGGTCGCAGAAGCATTGCGGCCCTGAAGAAAAAACATCTGGAAGCCGACAGTGTTGTTAATTACCGCAATAATTTTCGTTTAACACCTGCGCGCGAACCGGCGGATTTAATAAGCAATTTTGCGCGCAAATGGGTGCTTTTTGGAAGTGCAGTGGATGAGTGACATTGGCTCAAGGACTGGGCGTTCTGAAACAAGCGAAGAATAAAGTTCACCATGGATAGGCAGCAAAAAAACGGCACTAGATGGGGGTTTTTGCGCTGGTTGAGTAAATGACAATTTAAATTGGGTATATTACATATCAACCCAGAGCTTGTTGCAATGCACTGCATGGTGGGATGTCAACAATTTTTACCACATAATCAATTTTTATTTTTACCCTTTTTATATCCTTTTAATAATATGGATTTGTATTTTTGCCAAGGATTCAACTATTAAGAATTTGTTACTTGTATTGCGTTTGTCAAGCCCCTGTAACCAACCGAGAGTGCAGCTCAAAAAACTTACTTTTATCAATATTTTTGCTTCATTTTCAAAATTGATAAATTAAGCATGGTGACTAAAAAATGTTGGTTAACCAAAAATTTGGTTTTTAGTAGTCTACAAGGCGCGGAGTATTTGTTCACAACAAAATTTCTATAAGTCATTGTATTAGTAAGGAGAATTGGTGTAACTTCGTAGGCCTGCTGGTTTTGTCTTAGATACATAAACAAAACATAAAATTAAAAGTATAAATTACAAATTATCCAGCTCAATTAATGAAAAGAAATTTGAAAGATTTTTTTGTAGTTTAAGTTGCTGAAAAACCACTTTAAACCCCTATTAATCTGTTCTTGGTTTTGTTTTTCAAATTATATCAAATTGTATTGTTTTTTGACAGCACGATAGTTTCTGGGTGGTAAATGTGCGGCCAAAATAAGAATTAAGTTTGCCTAAAACTTTTTCCTACACTTCCTGTTTTTTACGAAAAAATCGCAGTTTTTTTTAACGAAAACCGCAATATCTCAACAAATACTGCACTAATGATAATAATCAAGGTATCAAAAAACTACAAAGTTGCCGCTTTCTTTGAGAAAATCTTTTTTAACTTAAATTTTTATACCCATTGAGCAATCTTTAAAGTATAAAGAACCCCTTCATTTTTGGAGGGTAATACCTCATGAATCTCTGAAGATATTTGACAAAAAATTGTTTTATTTTGAATCTGTTTTTTACCTTTAAATTCTAAAAAAAGCAATGTAAGCAAAAGCGCAAAACCTGTTCTTAATAATAATGTATCTAGCGCTCAGCTGTTTTTTTTAACACACAATTCCTAATAGGTTTTACGGTTTTTGATTTTATGTTTTTTTCTTGTAGTTTCGTTTTTCATTTGCATAATTAATTTTGTAATAAAACTTTTTCTAAGTTTTATATAGTTTTGTAATTTTTAGTATTTTTATAATTTAATCATTTTTTTTTTACTTTTATGTTTGCCGTCCTGGTGTCGCATTCTGACGCAACACTTGTATTTACCCTGATAATTCCATTACAATGAAATGTCTCCATAAACTGTACACAGTGCGGAAAAACAATCGAAAAAGAGGCGCCCAAGTGTTGCCTTTGTTCTGCGTTCTTCCACACCACTTGTTTCGGCTTACCCCCATCAAGCATCGAAAAAATAAAAATGTCCCTTGTCTGCACGCCATGTGTAAACAAGTGTAATCAAAGTCGAAAAGAATCAGAGCAGCTCACCGCCATTCATAACAAAGTGGAGTTGCTTATTTCTTCGTTTATCGGCCGTTCCCCCGAAGAAGAAACGGATGCTGCTGAAACCGACGTACGCGAGACCGAGACCGTTGAAGCGCTTGATGATGACGATGGTTTTAAAATCGTTTCTCAAAGGCGCAATAAAAAGAAGCCAAAAACTCCTGCTTTCGTGGAGCAAATCTCCGAAACCTTAGCTGACAAGATGCAACAGCAAAAGGTGGAGGAGGACAATTTGAAGTTTATTGTGGTCTCAGGCTTGAAAAGAGGGAAAGAGGACCAAATCGGTCCTCTTATTAAATCAATTATTCCAAGCAAAGTTAGTCCTCCAGTTGTTGTCGATTCTTTTCGGTTGGGAATCCAGCGTGAAGACCGCGTCCATCCACGGTTATTAAAGATCAAGTTTGCGCGGTCTGCCGAACGAAACCTAGTGCTATCTAATGCATGGAAGCTGAAGAATCAACAACAGTTTAGCGGAATCTATCTTCGCGAGTCTTATAATTCAGACCAGCTTGCCCATATCTGTAGTTTGTACATATTAAGAGACGAAAAAAACTCTATAAACCAAACAAACACTTATGTTGTAAAACGTATAGCTAAAAATCTGTTCGATTGGATTGTTGGTAAAAAGATTAAAAAAGATACAAATGTTATGTTAAACTAAGTCAGGCGAGCAAAAGTGATATTTTTACAAAAAGTGGAATTAAATGCAAAATTTTCAACGCTAGATCAATAGTTAATAAAATTGATAACTTATCGATTTTGCTAAGCAATGCTCATTTTGACGTTTTTATTGTAAGTGAAACTTATCTATCAATTGAAATTCCCGATGTTTTTTTAATCCAAAATTCAAATTTTAACATTTATCGTCGTGATAGAAACCGAAATGGGGGTGGAATTTGTATTTTTACAAAAAAATCGTTAAAATCGGTTATTGTGAAAACTCCCAATATATTTTCTCATATTGAACATATTTGTATAGATTTGGTACTTAGTAGCACAGAAACTTATAGATTGCTCGCTGTATATAATCCACCTGTAAATACTTCTAATTTAGAACTTACAACAAATTTGTGCTCTTTAATTGAATGGTAACAAAGTGCAAAAATCCAGTATTTTTGATGGGCGATTTTAATTTCCCTTATATTTGTTGGCAAATACCTCAAAATTATGGTAACAAATGCTCTCAAAATGTTTTGGATACATGTTTACAATATGGACTTACCCAGATAGTGCATGCGAAAACGAGAAATAAAAATTGTCTTGATTTTGTTTTAGTATCATCGCCATTACTTGTTCCTTGTTTATCCGTGTCAGCACCTTTTGTTACAAAATGTGATCATGACTGTATCGATCTAGTTTTAAATGCGCCACCAACTTCATTCACGGCTGAGAAATATCCTAATTTTCGAAAAGCAAATTATCCAGCCATAAAAACTTTTTTGGCAAATGTAAATTGGATAAAAATCGCAAACTCTTGTAAAAATATCACACATGGTACAGACGACACACAAACATTTTGTAACAAAATTAGTGAAATTCTTAATTATTGCATTGATACATATGTTCCAAAAGCTTTTAAACGAACTTTAAGAACGCGTTACCCCAAGTATATTAGAAAATTAGCTAAAACAAAATTAAGATTGCATATGTTAACTAAAAAAGATAATAAGTGGAAACAAGCATACAAAGAGTGTAGTAAGCTGTACGATGAAGCTGTTAAATTATATTTTGTAAAAAAAGAAGAAAATATTGTTAATTCAGGAAATATTACAAATTTTTACAGTTATGTAAACTCAAAAACTAAGTCCAATTCTGAGATCCCTACTTTGTTAAAGGACGATGGTACTTACACAACGGATAACTTGGAGAAAGCCACGCTTCTAAATAATTTTTTCGGCTCAGTTTTTACTGAAGATGATGGCATATCTCCTAAAGTAGATGTAAAATTACCTCCAAATAAAGGTTTATTTTCAGTAAATTTTTCCTACAATGAAGTGCTAAAAACAATTAAAAATCTTCCGTCTTCTAGCGCCCATTCACCTGACGGTTTTCCAGCTTTATTCGGTAAATCTATTGACAGTGAAATCGCTTTTCCTTTGAGTATGTTATTTGAAATGAGCATGAAAACCGGAATTGTTCCAGATATTTGGTTAACTGCAATACCTATTTTCAAAAAAGGAGACACATGTTTAAAACATAACTATAGGCCAGTTTCGCTAACATCAGTAATTTGTAAATTAATGGAAAGAATTATAACAAATGAAATTTTAAACTACTTAAACATTAATTTAATCACTCCCGAGCATTACGGTTTTCTTGCTAAACGCTCTATTTGTACCCAACTGTTAGTTATGCTTGAAGAATGGACCAAAGCTGTAAATGATGGCAAATGGATTGACTGTATCTATATAGATTTAGCTAAAGCTTTCGTGTACACCAGTATTTAATCCATACCAAATCGGTGATATTATTTGTTTGGAAAAAGTACAGAAATTTTTCACTAGGCGTTTATGTCAAAAATGCCACATTCCCTACAAAAATTACAACCACCGTCTGGAAATTTTTAAAATTGAAACTTTGGAACAACGCCGTCTGAAAACTGATCTTTGTATGATATTTAAAATTGTAAATAATCTAGTAAATTTAAAATTTGAAAAATTTTTTAGTCTCGAATTAACTAATTATAAATTACGAGGACACTATTTAAAACTTCGTTATTCTGAAAACTATAAATTAAATTGTAGAAAATTTTCATTTTCACAAAGAGTAATAAAAAGCTGGAACTCATTGGAAAAAAATGTTGTAACCTCAAAATCACTAAAGACTTTTAAGAAGTGTTTAAATAATATGGACTTAAGTAATTTTATGTTAACCAAGTACTAAGCTTTTATTTTATTTAGGGAGTAACTAAGCGTGCGCTTTGTCTCACCTTTGCTCACCTAATTTGTCATTCGTGTTGTATTTTTATATCACATGTTTTGATAAATAAATTTTTTTGATTTGATTTGATTTGATTGTGAATTAACAGCAATGCCCCATATGGAAGCGAAAATGATTGCAATCGATTTTTTTCTTTTTTTTTTCGCGCCGTAAAACCACCTCACGCGTAAAACCTCAGTCAGTGCGTGTCTTTTATTTTTTTTATTGAATTAATCCTACTGGAAAAAATATTTATCCACCTTTTGAGTTGGATAAATTTTAAATTATCCCTGGATAACTTTAAATAGCTCGTAAGAATACCAGTCAATATGGTTTTTCCCTTTTTATTGTTAATTTTTTTATGATTTTTATGTTTTTTTTTTAATATTTTTAGTAATTTTAAACTTAATATTTTTATTGACTTTACTTTAATATTTTAGTTTTTCCTTTATTTCTATGCTTCCTTATATGTTTTTTTTTCTCATTTTGGTAAATATTTTTTGTATTTTTTAAATTTTTTGTATTTTGCGATATTTATTAATTGTCATTTATGATTTTTTTATTAGCACTTATAATTGATGGGTTGTAATTATTTTTCATTCTAGAATATTTTAATTTTACTAAGAATAAGTAGCGATCAACTCGAAAGCTTTAATGCCTTACGGAATAAACGTTTTAGTACTTATTTTTCTTCCTGTTTTTATGATTTTTCGACTGATTTTTGTACTTTCCGTCAGGTTGTATTTTGTAGCTTGTACCGTTTTAACTGCTGAAGATTAGTCCACTCTGCCTTTTTTCTGAAATTTTCTAAAGGGCTAATTTGCACAAATATTTTAGATATTTTCATTGAAATCATTTGTATTTTTTAGCACAAACTAATACCATTTTGCCAACACATTCCTTCTGCCAAGTTTTCGCTAATTTCAAAGTTGCCGCGCTTTAGCTTTAGTATTAATAAAAAAATACATTTTAGTATTAAAACATCTTAGTTGCAATAATAATGACACCGTTATTTTAGATAAATTGTCAGTACAACTTTAGATAAGTTGTCAGTATATATTGAAATTTTATGTTTAGCATTTTTGATGTTTTAGATTTTTTAAATTCCAATTTTTTTGATTTCTCAGCTTATTGTAATCTAATATTTAGAACAAATTACGAGCTATGTTCTATCTCACACCGATTAAAAACATTTCTAAATAGAAACGAGCTGGATGGAATGTTTCATATATTTTAATAAAAAGCAACTGTTTGTGGTTTTGTAGAAATTTGACTTTATTTGAAATTAGGCGTTGTAATAACTACTTAATAAAACGGTTAACTACTTCACTATCTGTTTTTATTTTTGAAAGTATTTAACTGCTAACTTATCTTCTTAAAATTTAGTTAAGTTATATTCTTTAATCTAATTTAAAAAGCAGAGCCAAGAACGATTTAATGTGGTTTTAAAGTGGGTTTTTGCTAACTTTAGTGACAAAAAGACCTTTTAAACTTTTAGTCTTCTTTATTAATTTAACTGTTTAGTCTGTAATTTTTTTACTGGTTTATAGTTGATGTTTTGTTTATAAATCATAATTTTGAATAAATGTCTAGGTTAAATTCTGGTTGTTTTAAAGTATCATTATATTACTTGAATATTTTTGGAAAATATTTTTTGTTACTATTTGTAATTAAATTATTTCTTTTAATTTGAAATATTTATTGTATTTTAATTTTGTCTTTAAAAACTTCTATAATATGTTTAAATTTTTTATATTTTTGGAATTGCATATTTTCATTTTTGAAGAATTTCTTAAATTCAGCAAAATGGAATTTTCGGGTTGGTAAATTAGAACCATATTCGATTGTTTTAAACCGTTTCGACTATACAGTCAATGAGCAATTGCCTGTTTATAACTGGTCCTAGTACCAGGATCCCACATCCTAAAAAAAGCAAAAACAGACGGTAAACCTGTTTTCCAGATAGCAGATTTCACTTCCAAGTTCTTTAAACGACTTGGTACGTCGCTCCAAATTCAGGAATAAATTAAGAAAAAACGCATATATCATAGACGACGTTAAATGCACAGATATTTTTATGTAATAATGCAGTTAATTTATGGACGCATACTAACCGAACACTATTTCATTTTGTTGCAAACTTTTTGTGTGTTAAAATAGTTAGCTTCTTTTTTGTGAATTAATAGACAAGTTAATTCTATCACTGAACATGGGTAAACTTTCTTTCCATAACCTCAAGCACACAAAAAATTTCATTGTGGTTTGCTTTTATCATGGGTCAGAGGAACATGATGCATGTTTAGATAAACTATAAGAAGACAAATCATTTTTTTAAAAACAATTATTTTACAAGGGTTATTTATTTTGAATTACAGGTGTGGATAAACTAGAAATATCGCTTTAGTTGTGCCTTAGTTTTAGAACTAAAAATCTAAAAATTATTTTAGCCTTAGGTTTAATACTAAGCCCAATAAAATTTTTAAACTTTATTAAAATTTTTTTTTAATAGCATTAAAAAACATTTTTTTAATTTTTTAATATCATTTTTTAATAACATTTAATAGCAAAAGCCGAAACAAAGTTTCGAAAAAAAGCCTTATATTAAATGGAATAGTATAAAGCTAAATAAGTCTAAAAACTAAATGCCAGAAAAAACTGAAACAAGTCTCTTTAAAACCTGTAAATTAATAAGAGATTTTGTGAAATTTTTCAGAAAAACAAAACCCGATAAAAACAATACGTGTAAAAGCTTTATTTTGCGTTTTTTAACCATTAATAAAACTTAATTCACATAAATTTCCCACAAAATGAATTAAGCTTTAACATGAGTTAACCAGCTGTAAATACCAGGGCATTAAGTCACACGTCGTCAAAACAATACAAAAAAGTATAACGCAAGCGTCACAGTCATGATGAAAAATTTTTGTCAAAATAAATTATCGCATTGTGCATTAAATTTTGTAATTTATCATTATTTTCGTATAAAGCAAAACATACCGTCATATTAACGACTTTTTTAAACCAAATATCAAGTTCTAAGTCCGAAAAAAATGAAAAATTCAGATTTAATATAAGTCGACTTTTAGTTTAACAAATACTTTGACAGATAATTTGTTTTATGCAATAAATAGAAACATAAAAGAAAAAGTCGCCTATATATTAATACCGAATTTTTCAATTTTTTTCGGACTTAGAACTTGATATTTGTTTTTAAAAAGTCGTTTATATGGTGGTATGTTTTGCTTTATACGAAAATAATGATAAATTACAAAATTTAATGCACAATGCGATAATTTATTTTGACAAAAATTTTTCATCGTGACTGTGACGCTTGCGTTATACTTTTTTGTATCGTTTTGACGACGTGTGACTTAACTAATACCGTGGTATTTACAGCTGGTTAACTCATGTTAAAGCTTAATTCACTTTGTGGGAAATTTATGTGAATTAAGTTTTATTAATGGTTAAAAAACGCAAAATAAAGCTTTTACACGTACTGTTTTTAGCGGGTTTTGCTTTTCTGAAAATTTCACAAAATCTGTTATTAATTTACAGGTTTTAAAGAGACTTGATTCAGTCTTTTCTGGCATGTAGTTTTTAGACTTATGTAGCTTTATACTATTCCATTTAATATAAGGCTTTTTTTGAAACTTTGTTTCGGCTTTCCCTAGAATTTCCGCCTTTTAATGCATTAAATTCAATGTCATTTATTAAAGATATAAAACATTTAAAAAATTAGTCATTTCAAAAGAAACGCCATGGTTTATTTTAATATCCAAAATTTCAATGTAATTTTAAGCAGTATACTATACAACAATTAAGTCTGGGTAACGTCGTAAAATTGTATGGAACCGGAAAGGACAATATAAAATAGTGTGTTTTTCTTCTGTTTTTTTTTCAAAGCACTATGGTAGGTATATCACGCCCTTGGAGTATTTTAAATCATTTTGAGAACGGGTTAAAAATGGTTTCAATTTTTTTAGTAAGACCTGAATCAACCACTTTTTGGGGAATTAGCTTTATTTGGACTTGTGTTTTATGCTTGATTTTTCTGGATTGATGGCTTATTTTTAAACAACATAACCACACCGTTGTAAATGGTTTTTCCAGGTTCTATACATTTTTACAAGGTTACCCAGACCAGTTTTTCTCGCATTAAATTTTTGGAGTGATCTTCATAGTATTCCATATAAAATAGAGTTTTTTCAAAACATCGTTTCGATTTTGCTAAATTTCCGTATTTTGAAACATTGGATCCCGCAGCGCTCACACGCCACCCCAGATTAATTTCATTTTATTTTTTTAAATATTTTTATTGTTGCCATATGGCTGCTAATTAGCGGTTAGGATATTTGTTCGCTGTTCCCGTTGAAAATTAGTAAATTTTATAAAAAGGTAAGGAATTATAATCTAAACCAAAAAAATAACCACAAGAGAATGTTTATTACTGAGTGAAGTTACTAAAAAAAAAAGTATCACACAAGCATCCTAGTACCCAATGCGTAACTTGGAAAAAAACTGGTCATTTTTCACATGAACAGAGGTTTAACTAAGAGCAATTGAGCATATACGAGAATAAAATTCAGGTGAGGCGGATGCAAAAAAATAGCTCAAAATATTTACATTAGGAAAAAATTTTTGGGGGACCCCAAAAAACAACACAACAAAAAAGTTAAGCAAATTGAGCTTATTAGTATGAAATTTGTATATGTTTAGTCAAAGTTTTTAGGTTTTTAGTATCAAAAAAATTAGGGTTATATTTCAGTCATGTAAAATGTTTAGATTTTTAATTGGCTAAAGAGCTATTTAAGGTTTTGTTGATTTTAGATGACGCCATCAACAACGGTTAATCGCGCAGTGACTTAACCCATTTAATATAAGGGAAAGAGCGCTCCGCGCTCTTCCCTGATTAGTATCAGGGGTTGTATGCTGAAGGTTTAATTAGACTTAAAGTTAATCTGAGATTAGCGATTGTCGACACACAGTAAACATAGTAGCAGTATCATTAGATAATCTAGTTTAAGGAATTTAATCTTAGATTAGTTGAAATCTCAGATTAAATCGTCAATAACTCAAGATTAAATTGTTAATTTATGCAAATTTTTAAACCACTTCCGGAGGTGGATTAAAAATTTGCGGGTTTTTCCCGCTAATCTCTGATTAGTGACGATTGAATTTGAGATTAAGTCTATTAACTCCGTTAACCAAGATTATTCAATCAATACTGTTAGCAAAAATATATAATATAACGAAAAATGTGCAACTCCTATATAAAAAAGTACGGAAAAGGTGGCCTTTATAATGAGCCTCTCCATTTAAATGGCACCCTCCCTCCATAATAATGGCTTTTTAATTCAAAGGAATATGCCGTTCGCCTACCTCACTTTACACTAAATGCGCACGCATCCCGCAAATGAAATAAAATGTTTTTATTGATCCGCGCACATTTGTGCTGAATAACGTAGGCGAACAGCATATTTTCCCGCATTAAAATGGCTACTTTGCCATTATTATGGAGAGTGTCATTTAAATGGAGAGGCTCATTATAAAGGCCACCTTTTCCGTACTTTTTTATATAGGAGTTGCACATTTTTCGTTATATTATATATTTTTGCTGTTAGTATGTTTACTGTGTTTGGACAATCGCTAATCTCAGATTAACTTTAAGTTGGATTAAACCTTCAGCATACCACCCCAGGTCTTGCCTAACAAAAATTAGATGTATGTATTTTACTAAAATGCTTTAATGCAAACTTTGGTTTAAAACTTTGACTTCCGGTAAAAAAATATTTTTCCATTTTTAATGTTTTAGAATTTTTAAATTTCAAACATTTTTTAAAGTATGGGTGTCATTAGAACTGAAAATAGGGCTAAAATGCTTTAGTACTTAAAGATTTTGTAAGGTTGGTACAATTTGTAGCTAACTTTTGGGTTATATTATGGTATTTTCAGCTTTATGGTTGAATAATTCAGGCTGGTCTTGTAAGTTTGTTTGGGAGACATCCGTTGACGGATTAAAAATATGCGGTTATGACGTTTGGAACATAAAAAGAACGTATTTTTTTAATTCCCACTTTTTCACAAAATATACAAAAATTAATCAACTTCATCCTTTTAAAAAATTATAATTTTGTTCCAAAATGAGTAATTTGATAAAAAAATTTTTAAACAACGGTATTTAATCTTTAATATTAAACCGTTTTTGCTGAAAATTTTAAAAGGTTCTATTTTATTGTTAAATAGTTGATTCAATACTGCATATCATCGAAGTTACATAGCTAGATTTTATTTGCCTATAATGTTTTAAATTTTTTAAATTTCAAATATTTTATTTTCTCAGCTTTTTTGTAACATAATATACACGATACTTAGGTTTTGTATTGTTTCTCACGCAGTTTACAAAAACATTCCATAAATAAAAACGAGTTGGTTGGAATGGATGACTTATTCAAATAAAAATACAACTGCTTGTGTTTTTGTTAAAATTTAGCATTATACAAATTAAAGTTTTGTATTAAATACTTAATTATGTAGTTAACAACTTAACTTAACTACCTGTTTTTATTTCTGAACATAGTTTGCTAACAACTTTCTTTTTTTATATTCATAATAAAGTAGTTAATACAAATAATTAAGAAAGTTAATAAAATAGTTAAAATTTAGTTAAATTATTCTTTAAACTAATTTAAAAACGCAAACAAGGATAAAAATTCGTTTTTTTGTTTAAATTCAACGTTTGATAAAATTTGTTGCAAAAGTAAGCTCTTTCTAATTTGCTTAATGACCATAATGTAATTATTGTTATTTGTCTTTTTATAATTTATATAAACGTGCGCCACTTTTTTGTGATCTATGATAAAAGTAAACCACAATAAAAGTTTTCGTGTGCTTGAATTTATAAAAAGAAAATAAATTTAGGTCTTGTCAGAATAAATCTTGTCTATTAATGCACAAAGAAAGAAGCGAACCGTTGTAACGCAAAAAAGACTGCAAAAAATTGCAATATTGTTTAGCTAGTA
Source organism: Microlaimidae sp. YZB2_3 (assembly GCA_030248175.1). Classification (NCBI taxonomy): domain Eukaryota; kingdom Metazoa; phylum Nematoda; class Chromadorea; order Desmodorida; family Microlaimidae; species Microlaimidae sp. YZB2_3. The sequence continues at coordinate 22,628 of JASAMX010005492.1, forward strand.
CGTGTCAATAGTAGTATAGTTATTAAAAACGCTTAGAAACAAGATAAAATACACCTAAATAAACTAAGCTTTAAAAAGAAATCACAAAGTTGAAAATATGTTTTCTGCGAAAAGCATTTAACCGTGGTTGTGGTTTCTGGTACCGAAATCTCCCAAATCCCCAAAATCCCCCAAATTTAGGGCCAATTTCTTCAGCCGAATTTTTGACTTTTTACCATATGAATCTTGACGTTTGAAAATTTTTATGCAAATTGTTCATACTGTTTTGAGCTTAAAAATATATTGTTGTTAGGAGTAACCTACCTAGGAGTAGTCTACCTGGCCCCTTTTAACCCTGAGGCGCTAAAGGGGGTCAATTTTACGATTTTTTTTCAAAAATAGTTTGTATTGTGGGCAAAAAGTGCACTATTGTGCATAATGCTCAAGCTCAAAGTAGCTCAAAAAGTGCACTATTTGAGCCACAGATTTGAAACCCGGGAGATTGATGCCTAATTGTATGCCCTAACTTTTGGGGATGGTCGTAAAATTTTTTGTGCCCTAAGGTATTGCATTGCGTGATCCCTAAGAATGCGAGCTTTTAACACAGCTTTTTATATAGACGAGTAATAGCTCATATTAAAGTTCTCGACGTGCTGCTATTAAAAATATAAAAAATTGCTCCTAAGCGTCGAGTAAACAAGATTCAGACCTCTTTGTACCCTCAAAATTAGTAAAAGGTGTTTTTTTTGTTTTTATTATTTATAAGATATAATATATTTTATTATTTAAAATAATATATTTTCTTATTTTTATTATTTATATTTATTTTGTTTTTATTATATTATTTTTTTGTTCATATTCGTTTTAAAGCTATATTCGTGCTGATTGCAAAAATATTAGTTCTAAGTTAAAATTTGTGATGTTTACCCGGTTAAATATTTCCAAAAATTAAATTTGAAAAAAAAATAGTAATTTGGTCAATTTTTGATTTTAAGTGTCGTGTTTATAAAAAAGCTCTCCACATAAAAAAACTCTCGACACACTGTTTTTAAAAATATGTATTTTTGAAAAAATTTTTAGTGGTTACCTATTTTTTGCTTTTTCTTATTCAACACAACCGCTTAGTCAACCCAAAAAGTGAAAGGAGTAGATGCTATTCTTTACCGTCACAGTCGTCAAGTTTTGATACGAGAATAAGGCTTTAAAGTACATGCTGGATATAAATAAACATTTGGTGCAAACTGTTTTAAAAGAAATATTTTATTTAAACAATTTAGACCGTTTACTGGCGCTTTTTTTACAATGAGATTAGGTTCGTTATGAAGCTTCTTGTTGCCAAAGTGTTGCAAAAATCCACTAAAAATTTTATCACCATTCGCGCATATATTTTAAATTGTGTAAACAAATGATAATACGTTACGAGTGTGGCCACCAAGAATAACATTGCCCCCCTTTGCAATTATTCTTTGGTACGCCAACGGAATATCACTAATTTTAATCAAAATAATTAGTTCCTGATAAACGGATATGAAATTATTTAAGAATTGTGTTTTCAAAATTGTTCTGTAGTGTTAGATATTTAGTCCTTTTGAAAACTCAATTTTTACCTAGCTAAAGACCTTTAAAAAGCCAGCCATCAAAAAGGTATAATATCAGATTGCACAAGCGCAGCAATTATACTTTCTAAATCTAACTAATTCATTTCCAAAATTCTGATTTTGGAATTTTGAACCGAAAAAATAATTTGTACATTTTTTTAACAAAATAATTTTTAAAAAACCAAAAACCAAAAATAATAAGTAATTGGTTAAAAAATAACAATTATTTGTTGAGTCTACAGTAATTTTTATTAGTGGTAAAGTAACAATATTTGTCTCGGTTCAAAAAAATACAAAGTAAATTTAGAAAGTAAAGGTTCAGTGGAAACTAATTTTAAATATTTTTTCTGGCTTTGCTCCTATTAATGGATGATTATTGTAGTAGCTTTTTATCTTAATAACAATAAAAATGGGTTGGCGGAAATTAAATATTTTGTAGTTTTAGGGTTGATTTTTTAATTTTTTACGCTTTGCGCCGCTTTGCGCCTTATTCATCAATACATTTTTACAGCTTTTAAGCAATGTTTTTTTAAATATCAGTGAATATTTTTTGCTGCTTTAGTGTTAAAATTTTATGTTATATATTTTTAAACTTAAAATTTTGGGGATTTAACTTTAGATATTACAAATACAATAGAAAATAAAGTCTTCACACAAACCGCAAAAAAATTCACCTCATTCTAAGGAAATTTTTTACAGGTATTTTGAAATTTAGGTTACCCTAGTAAATACATACATACAGTGGCTGTCGCGTTGAGGGTCAATTTTAAATGCCCGTTTCTCAGCTCGTTTTCAAAACTTTCGCAACAGCTTGGCGCGTTGCGAAAGTTTCCTATAATTTTGGAAGGTCTTTGGGTCCTTACTATATCGCGACTGGCCTATAGAGAGATCCAAAAAGTACGCAGGATTTAACACTTCTAACGCCATAAAGGCGTTTCTGCCTCCATGGTCCAAAAGTAAATATACACCTGGTAATTGTTACGGCAAAAAGGTTCAAGAACTGAATATGCGCGGGATCAAACGCCTGTAATTCTGTAAACGGGTTCTCCATGGACTAGTTCGGAATAATCGTCTTTTACTGTACGAGAGAGGGTACAAAAAGAAAAAAATAAAATTTGAAAAAATCTTAGCTTTCTTAGTTTCTTAAGTTTAAACCTATACTTCATAAAAATTGCTACACGATGATATGTTTCACTACGTTGAAGTGCTGTAATATATCAGTTTGTGCTAAATAAATTTTTGTTTTTTAATTAAACGTCACAATAGTTTAAAATCATCACTAAAATAGTATTATCCTGAACAGTGATTTCGAATTAGTAAAAATAAAAATGAACTTTGTGTTTTTAAACTAATTTTAAACCTACATAGTTTTTTTTATTGTTTTGCTTGTAAAACTATTCAAAATTAAAAAATTAATTTTAAAAAGTCCATTTCAAACATTTAAATTAAGCATTTTCTGTAATTGAAACATTAAAAAACTGGAAAACAAGAGCACCAGCAGCGCCGTACCTACAAAGCGGCAAAAATCTAAAAATCCCCAAAAACTGCTTTTGCTTTTGCAATATTAAAAAAGTATTTAAGAAATTTTGAAGAGAAGGGGTCGAGATTTTAAACCAATAAATATTTGAAATATTTTAAACCCTAAAATGTACTAGTCGCTCGCTGTTTCTCAATTTTTCCTCTACATATGATTGGCGCTAGTAGTTATCTACCCTCTTCCTAACAGTAAAAAAACCCTTATTCCGAACTAGTCTATAGTTGGACCACGGAGGCAGAAACGCGTTTATGGCGTTATAAGTGTTAAATCCTGCGCACTTTTTGGATCTTTATATAGGCCAGTCGCGATATAATAAGAGCCTGAAGACCTTCCAAAATCATAGAAAATTTTCGCAACGCGCCAGTCATCCAAAAGTTTTTAAAAGGGGCCAAGAAATGGGCGTTTCAAATTGACCCTCAACGCGACCGGAACTGTAAACAAAAAAAATTAACAATTTAAATTGATAACCAAAAATTTACGCCCTAATTTATGGCCCACACAAATCTTCCACTCCATCAGTAAAATAAAACTGTTTACTTTGTGTTTTTTTTCCACTAAACAAAACTATTGTAATTAAGGACTGAGTAAAAGTTAAAAATAAAAATAAAACGCTAAATAATTTATTTTCAAACACTAAACATTTGCAGTTGATTTTATATCTTAAAGTTTTCAGATTTTAAAAAGAAAAAAATAATGAGACTGTTTCTTTTGTGTTTTCTGTTGTTACTGACGGATTTTAGTCAACAGTTTGAAACCAACCAATTCAGTATTCAACAAAAAATTAGTACTCAACTAAAGCTCCGTATCGAACAAAAATTCAGTATGCAGCTGAATTCAAGCTTCAACAATTTACTATTACCAGTAACGAACGAATTCCCATTACCAGCCAAAAAACAAGAAGGTATGTTGGGTTTTTTTACAAAATACTAAAATTTGGAGATCAAGCAATTGTAAAAACAGTAATTTCCAGCAGAGGGTGAATATCTTTAATTTGTATTTAGGTGAAAAAATACATAGAAAGAATGTATAAAACAGAAAATGTCAAACTATGCGAATATTTTACCATAATTTTGCTATAAAAGTTGTATATGCGCGATTTTTTAGTTGTTTGAAAAAATCCCACCACGAAAAACAATATCTAGTGCAAAGAAAAACGCAATTTCTATTGCAAGAAGCGAAACGCTGCGTTAAATTGCACCACAAAAAATCAGCAGACAATAGCTGGTTTTTGACAAAATAATTGCACATGCGCAAGCAATTTTTAAAAGCATTTTTTTTAATTTTCATTAAAAATTTATTGTACAGTCAGGCATTCCCTTTTGCTATATGTATATTCTCTTGACTCTTCTAAGTAAAGTTTTGCAACAGTGTATGTAAACATATGCAATAATAAAATTTCAATGAATGAATTTCAACAAATACCCTATACACGTTAGTCGTAAACGTCCAATTAAAATAACTGCGCTTTAGTCTTAGGTTTCTAGTGTTAGTTTTGTTAAGTGGTAGTTTTAGGTGTTAAAATATCAATTTTAAGTTACTCCCAAAGTTCTTACAGAGAAAAACACTTCGCCGCTAATCGCTAACTTTGCTAAGAAAAATAGGATCCTTATTAATCGAGCCAATGCACACATAAAACAGTATCAGAATGCAGTTCAAAAACTTAAATTTAGCTTTAAAGCATTTATTATGAATTTTTGAAATTGTCATTCCAAGCTTCAGACTAAAAGTCTTAGATTTCGCTGTAACTGATTTTTTAGGTGTTGTGGCCCACAATAAGACCATTTTAGCCCAGGGGCCGGTTGCATAAAACGTTTAAAGGTAATTATTTCCTTAAATTTGCACTTAAGTGGGGCGAAAAAGCAAATTTACCTCAAGTGCGTTGCATAAACAGTTTCACTTAAACGTTTACTTAAAAGTTTTTCCTTAAATCCCAAGGGTGATCAAGAGGACCCTTGGACTTTAAAGGGAATAGTTCAAATAAAGCTGGTGCGTCATTAAAATTAATTATAAATGGTTTTAAGAAAAATTATAAAAATTATCATAATTTTAAGGCCCATGTACACGTAGTAAGTAATTAATTTTTACGATAAAACGAAAATCGTTATTATATTTAATAAAATAATTCAGCATTATTCTGCACAAAACATTATCTTTATTAATTGATCAAAGTCCTCTCCTTCTTTTGGCTCCTTAATTTGTTTGTTTATTTAAATAATATTAAAAAATTTCAGCACAATAAATTTAAGATTAAATAAATTTTGGTTTTTAAGTGTTTTTACCAAAAAAAAATCTAATAACTCAAGCCAAAAATCGCGACAAAACAACTAATTCCGAATAAAAAATACATATATAAACAAACATAAATTGTCGATTTAAGATTATTTGATGAAATAAAGTAATTTTTCAAGCAATTTAATATAGAATTCATTTATTTATACTGTGTTCATATAAATGTTTGCACTTTTATGTGTTTAAACTTATTTTTGCAGCAATATTTAGTTTTAAATGTTAACAAAAATTCACTTACGTTGTAGCACGTACGCCCTAAGTTAAGGTTAAGGGAAATAGCTTAAGTGCAACCGACTTAAGGGAAAACTTAACCTAGGGAGATTACTGTATTTAAGGGAAACCGTAAGGGATTTTTTTCACTTTACTAAGGGATTTTTACGCAACCGACCCTAGTTTGATTAACCCGTTTGTCTGTGATACCCTTTTTAAATTATGACCTTGAAGTTTTTTGTTATTTTTTTATTTTATTTTATTTAATATTTTTTCGAATGACATAAAAAAACCTACGGTACATTGTTTTGTAGTTGAATTTTGTTCTTATGTAAAAATGATTGTTTTTGTTTTTATTGTATTTTTTTAAAAATTAACTTTACTTTGCAAAAATTTTAATTTTTGAACGATAAATTTAGTAGTTTCAAAAAAAATGAAAAAGAAATTTTCTTTAATTTTGAAAGCATGTTCGCCTTTTAAAATATTCAAACCACGCTGCCATTATTAGTTGTAACTAATATTAGTTTAAAATAATATTAGTTGTAAAAAGGAAAAAAACCCGATCCAAACATTCTTGAAGGTCCTGCATCTTACTATAATATAAATCTGTTTTATGATTTTTACAGCTATAACGAACAGCGGTGTCTGATTTTGCGTTATAGGTTGTCAAACAGAAGGATGCAAACTACTAGCTAATTACCTTATTAAATACATTGACATGTCAGTAGATCCCTGCGAAAAATTCTATCAATATACCTGTGGGAAATGGATTAAAGAACAATTTGAAGATGAAGATTTTTATTCTAATAGTTTTTTCAAGACCGCATATTTATATATTCAAAGTAAGATCTATTTTAGATATAACATTTCTTATGCAAAACAGACTAGAACTAAAATAAATAAAAGATCTTGATATAAAAAGTTATATCTAATTAATTCAAACATTAGTAGCCATTAAATAACGTAAATTTATGATGCTTCTTGCAGTAATTCAGTAAGGATGAATCAGAATTGAATTAGCTGGAAGCTGACTCTTCAATGTAAAATGCAACCAAAACTATATAATGGTTGTGAGGCAGGATGAAGGCTAGTAAGGGTTAGTAAAAAACCAATAAGGTTGTTAAAAAACGTTTCAACTGGCCTTAGATAACTAAGGGTCGAACCACATGGTCACTACCAAACTTAGGCTAGATTTCGCTCTTGGCTGGAGACGTTCACCCTCTGGCGGATTCTTTAGCGATTGTTTTTAAAGCTGAGTCTTAGATTAGGTTGTAGTTGTTAAAATTGGTTTAGCTGGTGGGAGTCTTCACGAAAACTAAGAGTCCAACCATATGGGTCACTACCAGAATGTTATAAGTTGGATTTAGCTCTTGGCTGGGGACTTTCACCCCAAACCCCAAAAAGTTGAAAAAGGCTATTTTTTCTGTGATTGCCTTTAAAACTAATTCTTTGATCAGTGTGTATCTAACAAACAAGGTTGTTAAAAACGTTTCCCCTGGTTGGGGCCTTACAAAACTAGTGGTGCAACCGCATGGTTAACTACTAGATCGTTATAAGTTAGGTTCAGCTTTTAACTAAAGTTTTACCCCTGATTCTTAAACTATTGCTTCTAAAGCTGGTTCTTAGATCAGGTGTATGAACCCAGCGAAACTTTAACTTAAAAGGTTGTTAAAAGACGTTTCAGCTGTATATTTAAATATTTTTAATAAATATGTTTAAATGTTCCCAGCTCAGGTTAAGAATGTTACTTTCCTTTTTGGCGCCACATAATGACACCTGTTGTTCAACATCCACATGAACAAGAAACAAAATTTAGTAAAAAATAAACAAAAACCTGTCAAAGTATAACATAAACATTTTTCAACAAATGGTATCTTTTTATTAAACGTTAAAATTATTTAATTTTTTTAGTCTCAAAGTATTTGATAAAGTGTATTGTGGTTTGAAACACGTTAATAACTCAAGAGAGAATTTTTAGCTGTGTTTATGCACAAAATTTTTCTGTTTGGTTTTATTTGTCACTTCCTGTGCGCTCAAGTTCTGTTTATGGTAAATTTCCCAAAATAAATTCCTGAATCACCTATTTTTTAACTGTTTAAGTTGGCTGATTTATTCAAGGCTTTAATCATGCAAACTTTTTCAAATTTATTATGTTTTTGTGTTTGTTTTAGTACATTTGAAAACAATCACTTAATTAACTTATTCCTTTAATAAGCCTTCCATCATTGCTAATAATTAGCTGACATTACGTTTATATCTAAATTATTTTTTGATATTCTATATTATCAGTGACTAAAGTGACGCAAAAAAACAAGAAGACAAAGAATTTACTGTATATACAATTATTATTCTTCAATTTTACGTTTTTATTAAAGATTAATCATTCGTTTTATACTTATACATATGGTTGCTGAAAACCATGTAGGGAAAAGCAAAAGCTATATAAAAGAGGTAAATAAACTTTAAATAAAAATTCCAGGACACAATGGTACTGGACACGAGGGTACTGGACACGAGGGTACTGGACACGAGGGTACTGGACACGAGGGTACTGGACACAAGGGTACTGGACACGAGGATACTGGACACAAGGGTACTGGACACGAGGGTACTGAGTTAAGAAAAAATACTTTTGTCACAAATATGTAAATTTTTTAAACTGAATGAGCGGATCTAAATTTTAATCGTTTGAATGCATAGACAATTAAACGTTACATACATCGGTTCGTCTTTAATTATAAATAACATTTTTTCTGTATTAAATATAATGCCATTTAATAATAAAAAAACTTTGTAAATAGTTTGAATAAAAGCGAATTGAACGAAATTTTGAAAGGTCGTTTTACGCAAAATTTATATAATGGCTTTTAAATAAAAACAATAAAAATGTTTGAAGCTTACTCCAAGCCTCTGAAGCTTCAAAACCGTTTCTTTGCAAAAAACTAAAAAATCAAAATTAATATATTAATTAATTAAAATTAATAACTCATTCCACATATATTAATATTAATATATGTGGAATGAGAACGCCAAAAAGTTATTTAATTACTGTTTTTTTCTAAAACAAATACTTGTATGAAAACGCGAAGCGAATTTCACAGTTTTTTTGCTGTCATTTTTTTAATTTAAACTCTTTTCATCGACTCTTGATTAAAATAATGGATTTTTTTTTGATAAAATCTTTGGAAAATATAACTTCTGCAAAAATGAATTTCAGTAGTTGAAATGTAAAAAAATATCTTCTTGCCTTTTTTAGTCCAATTAAGCTTAGGGAATTCACTTGAACACATGTTGATCATTTAAAACAAGACAAACAAAATCAGCTTTTAAAACCCAAAAACATACCAATGTTAGATTTTTCATGTATGATATTTTAAATTACAATTTAGTATAGAGTCGTGAGTAAAATAATCCAACAGCGGATCTTTGGGAGTCTTTAAAACCCCATCATTGCACAGCAAATTTTATTTTCTTAAGCCTAAGCAAAACCCAAAAATTAAGCTAAACTTTATCATAATATTTTAATAAAAGTGTGCTTTTAGAAAATACCGAATAATTTATTTTTAAAAAAGGCAAGCGATTGTTTTTCGAAAAATATTTTACTAAAATGTTTTTGCAAAGTTATTAATAGCAGAATTATTTGCAATTATTTTTGCAGTTATTTTTCCCGAAGACATTATTAGGATTTTTTTTCTACACACCACGAAAAATAACCACAAAAATGTTTTGACAGCACAATCAAGGCATAACAACAACCTTAATGTTTATTGTCTTTTGAGTCTACTCATAGCCTCTCAGCATTTTTAAAGCTAGCATTATTTTTAAAAGACGCAAGAAAATATAGGATAATAACACAAAAATGTTTTAATGTTATAAAATTATTATTTTTGTGTTATTTCTTCTCAATAATTTTTTCTATAATCCTATTTTTTAAAAGTCAATCAAACAAACTAAACGATATTTAAGTAAAACAAAATATTGTTATGCAAGTTACATAATAAAGTAATGAAATTTGTAAAAAAATATTTTTGTCAAACTTTTCAATGCCAACTGTCAAAACTTTATTATTCTAGCATTATTATCATCGAGTAAAACAATAAAAAACGATGAAACTCTCCAGCAAGCTTCACATTTTTACAAAACATGCCACGCCAATGTAAAGTACGTTACTGGCAACTTTGATGAATCTTATGACGGTAAGTCTTTTGAGTATAAATGAATTTAGCCGTGGACAAAAGCTTGTTTGTTTGTTTGATTAAGCAGTTGATCACAGTGTAAGTAAAATTAAATAAGAATTAAGTAAAATAAGAATTTCAAACTTATAACACCATTATAAAAATGTTTTAATGATTTATAATAACAATTGCATACTTGTATTTGTAAGAATTTTTCTTATTTTATATGTTTACAAAGCGCAGCGCTAGGAAGTTCCAGAAAGTTCTTAACTAAAAAAAACTAAACGAACTTAGGATATGGTTACACAAGCGCCAATGAACTATAGAACGTTAGTGAAATTTTTAAAACAAACTTTAACTAAACTATCATATCATATCACGATTTGAAACTAAAATGGCTTTGTTTTTTGGTTGTCGACATTTTCCCACGGAATTTATATAATCAATATAATCACAATATCTAATATAATCAATATAATCACAATATCTAATGCAGTATTTTTCTTGCCATTGAAGTAAAAAAAATCAATATTGCAACATTAATGATTGACTAAGCCGTGACAAAAAGAGAGTTTATGATTTTGGTCCTTCCAAAATAAATTATGTTTATAATCTTCTTCTGTGTAATTAACTGCTTGATTACACATTTGTGTCACTTTTTTCATTTTATTTAAAGCAGTTCTCTCATGTAAATTCTAAGGAAACTCAGTTTCTGCATTGTTTTATTTAAACCCAGAGTTGTGTAAAAACTCAATATTTCAAGCATTTGAATGTTGGCTTGACAAAAAAAGTTCTCCTTTTTTTCAAATTTTCACATGATATGTTGCTTAATTTTGTATGTTACAAATACAGGTGGTTTTAAATCCGAGTTGTTTTGATATGAAGTCCAAAAATTGAATTGTTCAAAAAAACTATTGTCTTGACCAAGCAGGATATCAAGAGGTCCTTATCACGGAAGATTTGATGGAGAGCAGTTGAATGGTTTTGCCTTGCCGTTGCAGGAAAAATTTTTGAAGGTTTTTTTTGTTTTGTTGACTTAATATTCAGGTGTTGTCTTTTAGATTTTGTGTCATATGTCCGCTTAAAGATGAGTTGGCATTGTGTTGACTGGAATCCAGCTTGTTTTTTTGTTCTTATTTTGCGAGATTGTTTTTAATTAGAAATACTTAATAATTTTAAGGAACCATTGGGACACTCCAAAGATTATTAGCAGTTATTTCATCAACGGTTTGACCAGTCAGCATTTTTCTTTTATTTATTTCTATAATTAGAAAATGTGAATTTTTCTTAAATATCTGACCATAACCATTCAAAGTGACGTCACTAATGCCAAGTTCTTTCATGGCTATGACAGTATCTAATAAATTGTTGTAGAAGCTTTCTAAAATTTTTAAATAAAATTTTCTTTACTGTGTAGCAGAGAATGTAAACATTTCTATTCTGCACGTTTTTGAAACACTGGATTTCTGTAAAATGACTGAAGAATTTGTAGCGCTTCACTATAAGTTTTGGTTCCAGGGCTTAGCTTCTTGATTGTGCTGTAGTCAGTCCCTTTCAAAATTTGTGGCAGATAGTCCATTTTTGGTAATCCAGGATTGGTTGGCTGTGAACACACTGAACAATGATGTTAAAAAATTCCCAGAAATTAAGCAATTTTACCATGTCCCCATCAAAAAATGACAGCTTGATAAGTAGTTTTGCATTCATGACGATTGGTATTTCGTTTTCAGAAACTGCGTGATTTTTGATTGGGTTGTTAGGTGATGGCTGATATACTGCTTGAAGAAGTGGTTTCATGTTGTCAATCTGTTTCTTTTTGGTTGCCGCAGTGAATTCCATCAAAGATTTTTGCCTTGAGTAGTAGTCATCACGTTTGGATCAATGCTGCCCGTTGGAACACTAAAAAATTGCGTGATTGGCCAGAAAACTTATCTTTTTGAATTGGAGTGACTTCTTAGGCGTGGTACGTTTTTTTATTTGCTGGATTTAATTTTTCGTTATTATATATTTTGATCCAATTAGCATTTTTGTCCAATTAACATTATGATTTGAAATCTTTTTATATTTATCACATTTGAAATGTTTTTATATTTATCAAATTATGGACAACCGACATAAAATACCAAAAGCCTTTTATTTGCAAATCATCATATTTATACTTAATAATTTGCTCTAGAAATTTCTTATAATTTGTTCTAGAAGGTTCTTAGGATTTGCTCTGAAAGTTTCTAATTTTCTCTAGAAGTTCAATAGTGGTTAAATAGTACGCCACCTAGTTTTTGTTAGTTAAGAACTCTCTGGAACTTATTCTAGTGCTGTGTTTTGTGAGTATATAGACTAAAAAAAGGTTACAAAAAAGTGTGAAATTGTTATTATAAACCATAATCGTTGTTATAATTATTGTGTTATAAATATAAAATTATTATTGCAGTTAACTGTTTACTTGCTGCGTTCAACAATTAAAATAAACTGCTTTTGTTGACACTAAAATTTTTCCTAGTTTGGTACCAGAGCGTGGTTTTGAAACCAAAAAAATGTTTAATTGTGAAAAAATAAAATTTCATTCCTTTACTAATATCATAGGTAAATCGAAACCTACGGCGGTAAACTCTACGTATGACCTAGATCCTACTTAGTTCACACAAAATTTTTGTGCGTGATTAGTGCCCAGTGAGCGAGCAAATTAAAATGGTTAAACTGTACGGTAGCAATATGCAAATTAACATGAAATATCTCACATAATACATTCTTTCCTAAGAAAATTTTACATATTGCTACCATACAGCTTGAACTATTTCAATTTGCTCGCTCACTGTGCACTAATCGCGCACAAAAAACATGTTTGACCTAAGTAAGACCTAAGTCTACAAAGGTTTCACGGTTGTAAAAAGTAAATTACAGGAACGGGTTACAAAAATTAATACACGATTATATGTTTCACTTCCTGGAAGTACATCAAGATGTCAGTTTGTGCTAAATAAATTTTGGTTTTTAAATTAAACATCACAATAGCCAGAAATCATCACCAAAATAGTTCTTTCGTGAACAATGATTTTGAAATAGCAAAAATAAAGCTAAATATTGTGCTTTGAAACTATTTTGAACACTACAAAAATTTTAAACTTCTGGTGGTGAAAGTAATCAAAATTTAAAAATTAATTTTATAAAGTCCATTCAAAACTCTTAAATAGAAGTTTTTTGCAATTGAAACATAAAAAAGTGGAAATCAAGCGCGCAAGTAGCGTCGTGGCTACAAAGTGGCAATATTTAAAACCAAAAAATATATAAGTCGCTCGTTTTTTATCAATATTTCTCCTACATTTGACTGACAATGGTTAGTATTGTACTCTTTTTCTACAGTAAAAACCTTTATTCTGAACTTGTCCATAATCAGTCAGCACTAGATTCAAACATTTTTTACTGCACATTTGGAAATTCGGTAACCAACCAATTTTTTTGGCAAGATAGTAAATACTTGATATTGAAAAAAAGTTAACTGATATGTGGCTTCAAAGGATATACTTTCTGACAAAATGTCTTTGCTGTAAAAACAAATGATGTTCAAAAGAAACACTGACATGAACAAAAATTATTAAATGGCCACAAATGTATTAAATACACAAGACAGCTGGTGCAAAAAGTTAAAGGACTTAACCACAAAATACACACTCTGCAAATATAAAAACAGAACTCAATATAAGTCTGCAATCACAATTCAATAACCCTTCCTTGGGGAGGGGAGAGGAAAAACTTCAGTAAGATACACAACTTAATTTTTTAATTTATGTAAAATTTGGCATTTTTGACAGTCATGAAATTTAGCACAGCTCTTAATATTGCAAAATAACTTTATTCTAAATTAAATATTGGAAATTTAAATGCAGTAATAAAATAAAAAAAGTTTTAAATTCAGTATTCTAAGAACCAGCAACAAAACTGCTTTTTGACGCACCACAACAACTGCATATTAAAGCATGCAAAAATTATATTATGAGTTTTATTCAGGGCAAATTTTTAGGTGTTGTCATTAGCCGTTTTCAATATTGTAAAGAAATTACTTCTATTATTTGTATCTTTTTAATTATTTATTAGTTATTTCATTAGTTAATAAATTTACAATACAAGAAATCTGGGGAATTTTGTATTGCATGCAAAATGACGTGTAATCTTACCTTAAACCAACAAAACATCATCATTTTCAAAAAATATAAATTACAAATTAAATTCTTAAAACAGTTAATTTAATACAAAATTTGTTAACTTTTGTTTTAATTCTTTTTCAAAACCACTAAAGGTAAACGCAACGTGGCTGCAACAGTTGTTCGTTGGACTGAAAAATGCCCCCCATTAAGTAAACACTCATATCAGAAGAAACTGACGTCACTCATTATAGCCAATCTGAATTCAGAAAATGAAAATTTGAAATAGAAATCAATCAACTTTAGATGGTTGTTTAGGAATAATTCTTATTTTGTGACATAAAAAAAGAAATAGTTGTTAAATGAACACGTAAACACACTGTTGCAGCTACGTTTGGTTTGCCTTTAGTTCTAATTCTTCTTCGCCTGCGGAACACTTTTTTAAGGTTTGGAAAACGCAATCAAATTTTAAAAAAATCAACATGGTAAAGATCGACCATGATTTTTAAAGCGAAAAACTACGCTTTGACCGCTCCCATTTTAATTTCCACAAAGCAAAACATATAGCTGAGAATCACAAATAATACTAAGCATTTAAGTTCTTAAAATTCTGACATGCGAGTGCTTCACTAATAAGTACATACAATTATAAATTCTCAGTCATCTTTTGAATTTGATTATATTAATCTTAAGTGTTTTTGAATGGAGGGTTTTTAGATGAAAGAACGGATGCACCTTATTACAAATCAACAAAACAACTGCTAGAAGATCTGTCTGAAATAGGACCTTTGCCGATCTTACAAGAAGCAAAAATATACCAGCAAAAAATTAATTTAACCAAATTGTTGGTTGAAAGTAAATTCGAGCCTTTTACTATCGCTTTAACAAATGAAGGGAATTTTACTTTTAGGGTAAACCTTTGTTTTCTTGTTTAAAAAATTTTTTACTACATGCATAGACTATAGTCTATACAAAAATGATGCGGACTGGCGACAAAACTCGAAGTTTGAAAGATTATATCTCGATAACGGAGGGTAGAATATCTACGGGACATATATCATATATGATATATCAGAGCTCAGACACTTGGTTATTTTTTGAAAAGGTTAAAATAATTGTTTTTCTATGACGTCATCACTACGGCCGATGCGGTGAAAAAAACTGGACCCAAAAAACAAAAGTTTGTTATTAGTAAAAGATAAGAAACGCCGCTTAATATGCTGTTAGAACATACTTTTTTGAATTTTTTGTAACAATTTGAGCGAAATCGGCTTGCTAAAATTTTTTTATGATGCGTTGAATACGCGTGGTTTTGGCGGTTTTTGGCCAAATTAATACACTGCAAAAAATAACTTTTGTTATGCTTACTGCTTGACGTGTGTACAATTTTGATAATATTTTTACATATATTAAGTGTCCGCCGTTTTTTATCCCTTAGTTTTGACCTAAAAATTTTTTTGGGGGGTGACCCTGGGGCTGGGGAAACTAAACCCAAAGGCCAATTTTTTTTAAAATTTTTTTTTAAAACCATTAAAAATTTTAAATTTATCTTATCTGATTTATTTTAAATTTTAAATTTAAATTTTAAATTTATTTTAAATGCGCATTTTGATATATTGTTTGTTTTAAAAAAACCTAATATTAAGCTTATAATTAGTTCAAGTCTTGTCTTGTAACCGGCGGCCTTTAAGATTATCTTTTAAATTTGCATATACGTCATGATCGACCGCACCATTTGTCAGATCACAAAATCGCGATTATCACTCGATTCTCCATTGTCAGCTCTATCTATGTTTTAAATTTCAAGTCATAAAAATTTTATTTGGCCGAGTTATAATTTGATGTGAGCTTTTGGTCTTTGGGAACCGTAGTCTAATTGCAAAGATTAAAACGTTAAAATGTTAAAATGTTAAAGACAAACGTTAAAACTTTTATCATCTCGAGAGCTTTCGATAAAACACGATTACCATTATCAATCATACAGATCTAAAAACCAAAAGGTAAAGCATAAAACGTGAAAAATTGTACTATAATATAAATGAAATGAAACTGCACAATATAAAATACTACTTAATGTAGAAAAACCTATTAAATTTTGACTATTTAAAAATAAGAAACTGGTTGTGAAACATTAAAACAAGCGATATTATACTAATAATTTAAAACTTATTGTAAATAAAAGTTTTAAAAACACTTTAGAAAGGTTTTTTATAAAATTTTAGAAAACGTATGAAGAAAATTTATTATGTTGATAAAACAGGAGAATTGTAAAAAATTGTAAAAACAAATAAATTGTAAAATTGTAAAAAATTGTAAAAACAAATTGTAAAAAAATGTAAAAACAAATAATTTTGAAAAAATACAAACACACGCGCCGGAAAAACTTCTTCACAAAATTGCACAATTAAAACTTATGATAAAAACACAACAGTCAGAATAAATATAGAGGTTCAAAGGGTACTTGTACGTCAAACTCAGGTTGATATTTGCGGATTAGTATCGCCCCTTTAATTAGTAATTCACAAGAAAATCCAGATTTTCCTAACACCAAAAATTTTTTTTGATTTATTAACACATTACATTGCAAACTATCAGTTGCTCAGCTATAGTCGATCAGCTCATAAACAGCTCGACTGTTGTAAACAGGTATTTCAGTTCTTTCAGATAAACCCTTATGATCTGCCAGACGGGATTGAATTCTAGGGAACACTATCCAATATAACAACAATTGCATGTAGCACTCGTGTATTTACAAATCAATCCAGACTTAGAAACATAGGGATATTATCTTTGAAACAAAAACACTGTTGTAACCGTCGAGCAGGCACAAAAACTAACCTAAGATCACTTTGTGGCATATGTTTAAATAATGATTTTGGTCTATTTTTTGTAATATTAGACGCACTGCCTAGATATGGTAAAGATAAAACGACATTTTTTTTTAGGAACCGAGCTAACTATTTGTTTTTAATTAAACACTTTGTCAAAAAATATTTTAATACAATAAATTGTCAATAAAACTGATTGAATATCCGTTTTTGTGAAATGTTGGTTTTAATTGAGTTATTTCCAAATGTAAAAGGTGATAAGAACTGCAAATCGAATAAGCGCGAAACAACATTGTGTTTATAAGACCTAGCATATAATGTTTTGGTAAAAAGCTAAAAAAATCTAAATAAAGTCCACTGGCGGTAGGTTTCTTAAAAATTGATGTTGAAAAACGATTTTCTTCTTGAGCTATTTTAATATTCAAAAACGAAAACGAAGAGTTGAATTCCAATTCAGAAGTAAAACGCATATTAGGGTGCTAGTTATTCATGTCATTTTCAAAATCTTTTAGATGGGTCTGATTACGAAATATTACAAAAATATCAACATAGCGTTTGTAAAACGTAGGCCCAAATTCTTCCGGACACTTTTCCAACCAAATTTTTTAAAAATGTGATAAAAAAATGTTTGCAACTACTGGGCCCCATAGCTATTCCGTCTATTTGAGTATAGAAGTTGTTGTTAAAAGGAAAAAAAATGTTTTTTGTAGCGAGCGTAAGTGCTTTATGCAAATCTGATTTGGACAAAGATAACGAGTCCTTATCTTATTTAGATGTAATCTCTGGAGTGCCCCAGGATACCGTTTTGGGACCTCTCCTGTTTTTGCTTTTTATAAATGATTTACCAAATCAATGAAGTGGCGTAACTATACCAAGTTGTTTGCGGACGACATTAAAATGTATCATTTTAGGCGTCACAATGAATCAAACTCCGTTTTACAAAAAGCAACAGATGATTTAATTTCTTGGAGTAACAAATGGCAGCTTCAAGTCGCTTTTCAAAAATTTTTATTATTCATATGGGTAATAAGAAGCCTAAGGTACCGGTAAAAATAAACGGTAATGAAATCAACTCAAGCCAAAATATTCATGATTTAGGCGTTTTGGTATCAAACGATATTAAATTTTCCACTCATTGTTCTAGTATCACTAGAAGAGCTTTTGGAGTGTTAAACCTTATATTTAGATGTTTTCAAACTCAAAATCTAGAAGCGATTGTCAGGGCCTATAAAACCTTCGTTCAGCCTATATTAGAATACAACACCCAAATATGGTCTCCATATCTTTTAAAAGATATTGACCTAATAGAAAGCGTTCAACGAACTTTTACACGTAGAGTATTCAGTAGATGCAACCTTCAAACAGGTTTTTCATATCTACAGCGGTTAAATTATTTAGCGCTTTATTCTCTTGAAACTCGCCGAATTAGGTTTGATTTGAAAACTTGTTTTAGTATTATTCACGGTCAAAACGATTTAAAATTTGGGGACTTTTTTGAGTGGGCCAAATTTAGAGGAAAAAATGATCATTACCAAAAACTGCGGTTAAAAACTGCTAACAATAATATGATGTTACATTGTTTTGCTTCTCGTACTGCCAACTATTGGAATTCACTTCCTTCAACTGTGGTGCAAGCTAATACATTAGCTAGTTTTAAAAAACAAATAGAATGTCTTACCTTTGATAAATTTACTAAATTTGATAGACACATGTAAGAAGCCATATGGTTTTTTGTGTTCTCTCCTTTTTATTCACAACAATGTTTTTATCCATGTGCATCGTATTTATTTTCATTTATGTTTTTATTTAATTATGTCAATAACTTTTCATTTAGGCTTATTTCGTATTTGAAACTTTAGTATTTTTAGGTTTTTTAAAACGATGCATTTCTTGTATAACTTTATGTGCTTTTCTTTTATTAACTTTCGTTATGTATTAAATTTGTGAATAAACATTCTTATTCTTATTCTTAACGTGTTGTGTTGATTATTAAACAAATCATCCACGCAAATGTTAATTGTTTCGGTTAATGGTAAATTCGTAAATATATCTTTAATGTCTAAACTTCCCATAATTTAGGCTTTTTAAGAAGTTTACAATATTATGACGTAATGACCAAAATTTGCATGGCTTATGGAAATTTTTTTTCAAATTTTAACGAATTTTTTTGCATTTTCATAGGGTTGTTTTTTGTTTTTGATTTATTTTTACAACTCACACTTTAATAGTTATTTATCAAACTACTTAATTTGGAACCCAAATGCAATCTTTTTAAGGGCTAAACTTTTTTAACTTTTGTATATTTTGTAAAAAAGTGGAATTAAAAAAAATTCTGCGTTTAAAAACTTTGTTTAAATAACACGTCATAACCGCACAATTTTTGTTGTCCGCTCATGTCCCCATTCTAATTTACGAGGTCAGCCAGATATAATTCAACCATAATTTTCTAAAAAAATGATCATAAAAAAGTTATATCATCATTTGTAAAAAAATGACTTATATTACACTCATTTGCTTTCTGCTTTCCGCAAAAAAATTGCCTATCAAAATGCAAAACACTAACAAAACCAATAACTCAGTTTAAATTAAAACTTGCAGTTTTAATTAACATAAATAGCCAAACAAAGTTTAACCGACATACATTAGAAGAAGTTTTCTCATTAGAGTAGGCAAGTATATTAGAAGCATTTGTCTGATGATATTGTAAACGCAACAAATATCAAATTATTTAAATCTAAAATAAAAAAACACAAATTTCAATAAGCTTTCAAAGTTTGATAGGCACATTAAGTAGCTATTTTGGTTCTTGTGTTTTTCTTTCCCTTTATTTAAAATTTTTAATAACTCACCTAAAGGAAAAAATACTCCTTTTTCTGTACTTCTCTCAGTTGCACCATATTCATTTTTTTATTACTTTATTGATTTTATGTATTGTATTTTCTTTTAGATATATTTATGTAAAAATAAAAAATCTTCATTTCATTTCATTTCCTTTTAAAATCTTCTATGTTTGTCTTTTTTATTCAGTGACTAATTATGTCCCAAAATAATCTTTTAAACATCATTTGTGTTTTATACATTTTTTTCTGTTATTTGTATATTTTTTTGTAAAAATAATTTTATTATAAACGTAGATTTTCTCTTTTTGTGTTGATATAAATTTATTTATACATAAATAAAATACTAATATCAAAAATATATAATATACAAATAATTATCTTATAAAAGGAGAAAAGATAATAATAACTCTTCTCTATATACACTCTATTATATATAAATAATAATTTTTACTTTTAATTTAGACCAGCAAAAGCACTCCACCCTCAAAAAAATTTCAATATTAAATACAAAAAAGTTGCTATTGTTTTGTCGGTTTTGCGAATAAAGTACCTATTGTATTATGTTTTGTTCTAGTTATTATTTTATTTTTAGATCAAGAAATCACGATTTGACAAATGGAACACTAGGTACGCATTTAATTTATTGTGTATCGTTCAAACATTTTTTCAAAAGCACATGTGTAATAATTTTTGTTTAGAAATCATGCACTAAAAATCACAAGACACAAATATAAATTTATTATTATTTATTAAATTAATTATAATATAGTTATACTTTTTGAAAAGAAACGTTAAGAAGAAACACTCATCATGATAACAAACAAGCAAAATAAAGTGCAACACCACATTACATCACAAAAAAATTTTGTCAAATTTTCAGATTTATTAAAATGCGATTCTCGTCCTTTCAGTGCAAAACCTTTTAACCCAAAACTACCTTACAAAAAACCTGTTTTCCAGTCCAAAACCACAATAAATGGTTGTCACAAAAAAAGCTTAATAAATTTTGTCTGTCTGTAAAGTGCGCTTAATTTTGTCTGTTCATTTTTTGCATGGTATTTAGATTTGGTGATACCTTATACTGCTAAAACAACTGTAATGACTTTTAGCTCCTGTGAGTGGTTCCTCAAAATTTATAATAGTATTTTTGCTTTTTACATATTCCTGTAATTTTTATCCAAAAGTTATAATTCAAAAGCCTTTACAAAATATATATATGCATACAGTCGATATTCTCAGGAAAAATGCAAACTATTGAAAAATACTTTATCTTGCTAAAGATGGGGGGTGTTATTTGAGAAAAACCATTTTTACCTGCCTCCTACCAACGTCCTTCGGAAATTATTGCCTCCTACCTGCCTCAACCCTGCGTTTCCTACCTGCCTTTGAGACAGTTTTAGCTGCCTCCTATCTGCTTCCTACCTGCCTCCTACCTGCCTCCTACCAGCCTCTTAAACTCAAATGCCACCAGGAAGCGACATTACTTAAACACTGAATATTGTTGGATTAATTCCCGCAGTACATTTTAAATCCATTTCCAAATACTTGAAATGGTTAAAATAAAAGAAATATAAATATAAATATACCAATTTATATCAGAAAATCATTTATTATGCAGAAAAATATTAAAAAAATCATGAAAAAAATTACTTTCTGTCATAACATATGTTTTTACCTATGTTTTTAACATATTCATATAGAACAAATATTAGAGATTTTGTATAAGATTTTGGCCCATCTTATGTAAATTACAAAATAATCTGACTCAGTTCGCTACGTTTAAATTAAAACAAAATTCAAAACATTCAATGTTTATTTTAGCTGTATTTTTTACCAATTTCAGGCCGCGTAATAAAAATAATTAAAAATACAATGGGCATTTCTGTTTATTGTTTTTTTATTTTTTTTATAATTATTCTGCGCGGCGTGTCGCGATCGCTCTGGGGTCGCATTCTTACCAACACCGACTGTTTACCCCATTAAATACATTCCAATAAAAATAAAAAAAACAAATATTATTTATTTCAAAATTTAATACATATATATTTGTATTAATTGTGCCCTAATTTTCCAGAAATTTAAATAAATTGGTTAAAATGAAAAAAAAAGTCATTTGAATTAATTATTATATTGTCTCAACATAGTATATAATTTTCATTAAATCCAAAAAATAAAATTTGAAGAGGGGCATTCTGTCCTGTAAAACGCCATCACTATAACTTTTTCAAACAACAGACAGTTATGTTTCCTTCTTCACTCCACCTCCCTTCTCTAAACCGCTACCTCATGTGGGAAAGAAAATGAATGCAATGAATTTTCTTCTCCCTGCCTCCAGCACAGGAAACCACCTCGGGAAAATAAAAACTTGTTTCCCCTTCACTCCCTCTCCCTTCTCTAAACTGCTACCACGTGTGGGAATAAAAACGAATGCAATGAATTTTTTTTCTCCCTGCCTCTGGCGCCGCGAAACCACCTCTCGTAAAATAAAAAATTTAATCAATGGGCGTATTTTATTTTTTATTAAATTAATCCTACGGGAGAAAATATTTAAAATATTTGGAGAAAATATTTAACCACCTCTCGAGTTGGATAAATTCTTATTCTTAAAACAATAGAAAAAATTTAACCCAACTTTTACCTAGGTAAAATTGATTTTTCATTCCCATCCTTGAGCACCTAAAAAAAGATAACCTGGGGTAACTTTTAACCTTTTAACCTGCCTTCAGTCTTCCAGAGGCAAAATCAAGAGCCGTACACACCGGTTTATACTAAAAAATAAGAAAAACAGGAAATTTAATAGGGCCTGATGTTTAAAATAGTGATATTCCTCGGAGTTCTAGGATCTGAAGCTCTAGAAAAAGCTTTTTTCCAATATTTTGGTAGTAATTAACAAAAAAATTAAGGAATAATTCCATTGATTAAAACTTATCAAAAACAAAAATGTAGTCCAAAAAATACAAATTTAATAATTTGAAACCTATTTCAAGCTTGACCCGCGTTTTCTGGGGTTACCACGAGGAAGCTTAGTCTTTGTACAGTGAATTCTTTATCCCGGGGTGAAGGTATTTTTTACCATTGTGGTGTGTAAACTTCACCGCGGTTAACTTTATTCTACTTACATATCGCCTAGCTGAGACAGAAAATAATGTTTATTTCAGCGCATTACCGCCCTGTTTTTCTGCACGCTAGGTTTATTAAGAAAACGGCCCATTGAGCGTGCAACCCAAAATTATTATAGCTGGTGCGCATTGAATGTATGGTAGCTATTATTTAAATTTCAATGATGCATAAAGCATTACGTTCAACCTAAATGTATGGCTTAGGGACTCTCCGGACAGTTTTCAGTTCACAGTGTTCAATAGCAAACCAATTATAACACAGAACAACAATAATTTTTTTACTTACATAAAATTTCTTTTTTTATTGATTGTAACTATAGAGCATTAAAATATTTTAAAATATACTAATGACGAAAATTCAACTAAGTGGAAAAAGTAGAAACAAATGTTGTACAAGTGTTTACAAATGATTTTTTTGTTTTAAATGTATATGAATATTGAAAAAAAAATTAATGTGAAATATTTAAAAATATTAATGAAAATGTTGCAAAAGTATTTGAAAAAATAAAACGCCACAAAGATATCTCCTCAAATTTTTTAAACAAGATATATAAACACAATGCCTCTATAGACTAAAGCTAAAGTCTTCCAGGGTGAAATTAAGGGCGTAACCGCTCTCCACCAGGAAGAAATAAACAATAAACCCGTGAGCGAGAAAAATTTTAAAAAAAAGTTTTCAGCGGTTATGTAACCAATTATTATTTAGTTGCGTCATGTGTTTCTCTGCACGTGATATTTTCTCAAAAAACTAGTGGTTACTTTACCACTCATCTATTTTCACCCTGATAGAATTTATCTTTAGTTCTGAATAAGGGTTTTTTAGTGCAGGAAGAAGGTAGAATGTCTACTAGCGTCCATCATATGTAGGAGGAAAATTAAGAAATAGCGAGAGACTAATAAATTTTACGGTTTCAAATATAGGAAATATTTATTGTTTCAAAATCTCGACCCTTTCTGTTAAAAATTTCTTAAATACTTCTTAATATTACAAAAGCAAGAGCATTTTCGGGGATTTTTAGTTTTTTTGCCATTTCGCGTGGGTAAAGCGCTGCTGGCGCGCTTGGTTTCCACTTTTTAATGCCAAAAATCGTGATTTTCCTACTTAAAAGTGCACAGTCAAACTTTTTGTCTTCGATTTGATAGTTTTTTACTTTACTTTTATACCTTGATTATTAAGATTGCTGCAGTATTTGTCGAGATATTGCATTTCTTTTACAAAAAACCCTTGATTTTTTCGCTAAAAACACGAAGTGGTTTGGATTTTCAACGGCAGTGGTTTGGATTATCGGGTATACTTTACGGTTTTATAAGCAACTTTACGTTACTGTATGAGTGGCGAGCGTTGTGGGGGTTACTAGTGAGTTGAGTTTGCATGCATTTTATTGAGTTCGAGCTCTGGTTAATACTTTTTTTGATTTTTCATTTAAGAAATATAAAAAAAAATTTTCACAAAAAATGTCTGTTTTTTTTATTTCAAAACTAATAATTTTGCTTTCAGTGCTCTATTTAACTTTTTTTTTCTACTTTTATATTTGTTTTTTAGTTTTTAATAAAAACGTATTTTAAAATTTTTTTTTAAAAGTAAATAAATAAAAATTTTATACAAAAATTTGCAATATTTTCTTCCTCAAAATTTACAAACAAAAATACCACATATTACAATAATTAAAAAGATGATTCTCTCTATTCCCACTTTAAAATATTTTTAACATTAGCATATCAAAAAAACACATTAACCCAACAACAAAATATAAATATCTATTTGACATTTAAAGTTTTAATAAAAGAGCTTAGAAACATCAATAGGTGAAAAAAGATATAGACTTTTATAAAATGTTCACATTCACAATCGCAACATTAATACTATTCACTATATTTGACTGTTTATTAAAAATAAAAGACACGGGCTTTATATTTTAAAAAATGATATTTTATGGTCGTCAATAGTTTGGATATATTAACATACTCATGTCAATTTTTACAACTGTTTAGAATTGAATTTAATGAATTTGTGAAAAAAACATTAAGCCGGTTGAAAATTGACATAAGTTTACTGAATCAAACGCAATTGGAAAAAGACATAAACGGAATGTATGATGGTGTGTATTCGGCAATTAAAATGGTAACAATCTTTTAACAATGTTTTCTTAGTAATATAAGTAATACTACAAAAATAATAGATTTTCCCGTAATATTTTAGGTCTAGTTTACAATGACATAATATTATATATTGTTTTTCACTTTTATGGAAAAAATGATTTGAGGAGCGTTTTTATTTTATATCCAAAAATTCTAACCAGCAACACTTTCAAGACAAGAAAATTTTTATTCAAACTCCACCAAAGTATCTTTAATTTTCTTTGTAATATGTATGTACCCTTCGCCCTTTTGTCTCCACTTTTTTTTATAACACATTCTACATAAAATTTCTAGAGATTAAGGCATATGCAATTGAGATGCTAAACTGTTCTCTGTTTTTTTTTGGCGATATTGGGAAAATTGTGACAAACAACTTTCGTTTGGGCTCTTATAACTTATAACTTTTGAACGCGCCACGATCAATATGCAAATATCTCAAGTTAAAGTCCTTGAAGTTTCGGCTAATTACTGAAAAAAAAATTTTTCAAAACCTCCCAAATTTAGAGCAATTTTTTCAGCCAAATTTCTAACTTAAGAAAGCTAATTTATATTACAAGTAGCTCGTGCAAGCCCTACGGTTGACAAATAAATATATTTGTATTTCTCAGATTCATTTGCTAATTTTTCAAAATTCAATCCTAATATAATAATTCCCTGAATTGTAAGGTTTGCAATGATATCTCATTTAACGTTCAGTAGTTAGCAAGGATGATCCCTTCCGCCTTTTTGGTAAAAATGCTTTGTCCAGCATAGAGATGTCAATGTTATTTTTTTTTACTTTTAACCCCCTTATGACACTTTTGGAACTGTAAGATTTCCAATGATATCTTATTTAGCTCAATTCTTTTTGTACTTTAGGAGAAAGGCCCATTCCAACTTTTAAAAAAATTTGTTGTATTCATAAATATATTCATGTTGATTTTTTTTTAAAATGATACATTGGCGTTCCATTTACCAATATCGATTGGTAATAAATAGCAATGGCAATACCAATACAATTAACAGTAGAAAAAAATTTAACTTTAAAAATTATAAGGTTTCCTCCGGTAAAAATGTGTTGTCCAGATTAAAAATGTCCATGTTATTTTATTAAATATTTAACTCCTTTATGACATTCCCCAAATTTAAAGCTTTGTAATGATACCTCATTTAACCTATTTTGTTTTGCGGTTGAAAAGAAGGGTCTATTTTCTTTTGGTGAAAAATGCGTTGTCCAGTATAAAGATGTCCATGTTCATCTTTCCAAAAAAAATAATATTCTGGCTTTTTTTGCCTAATTACTCTAACCAATAAGTTTAAACCAATTCAACGACGAAAAATTTCGCAACTTCCAAAGTCCATAGTGCAACCCAAGGTCTCACCCCCCATTTCGCGCATATACGTTATCCAGCCTTAGGTTGTTCATGCAATTTGTTTTTAAATTTTCACACATTTATGAAATTCTTGTAAGCTTTGCAATGATATCTCATTTAGCCCAATCCTTTTTCTGGTTGGGGAGGAAGGTCGTTCCCTTTTAGTGAAAAACGTAAGTAAGATGTCCATATTAATCTTACCAAATAAACATGACATTCTGGTTATTCATTGGCTAATTACACTTATCAGTAAGTTTGAGCCAATCCAAAAACAAAAAAATTTCAGTTTCAAAAGTCCATAGGTTTCCCTATTTTGTGAAAATGTGTTGTCCAGGCTAAAGATCTCCATGCAAAATTTTTTAAAATTATTCAACCTTTTTATGACATTCTCCGGACTGGCAATCTTTGCAGTGATATTTCATTTAGCCCAATCCCTTTTGTGGTTGTGGGGCAAGGTCAGGTCATTCCCTTCTTTAGTTAAATAACGTAGTCCAGTATAACGATGTCCATGTTCATTTTTTTCAAAAAAAACACATGATATTCTAATTTTACAATTCCTAATTACTCTTTCCAATAAGTTTGAGCCAATTTAAAGACAAAATTTTTTTAAGTTCCAAAATCCATAGGGTGTAAATCCCTTCGGTGAAAATGCCTTCTCCTGTATAAAGATGTCTATAAAATATTTTTTGAAAATTCAGCCCCCTCCAACATTCCCCGAGGTATAAGCTTCAATGATACCTCATTCACCTTAATCCGTTGGGTGGTTCTACGTCTATTTATATATAGATCAAAACATTTTTAATATATTAATTTTTTTTCTAAAAGCAATACAATTTTACGTTTTATTAAACTAATTTAGGTTTGATTGGTTTTATATTTCTATTGATTATTCAATTTAAAGCATTAAAATTCCTTTTAAAATTTCTTATTTAAGTTTAAACGATTATTTTGTATTTTTTTATGTAGGATCTTACGTGTGTTAAACAGCCCCTTGCGCGTCAGTTTTTATTCCAGTAAACAATAAGGTTTGAACTGTCCGTTTTTTAAATCTGGGATCTGGGAACTAGGACCTGGGATTCGGGAACTGGGATTTGGAATCAGGTGTGATTGCGGCCTGAAAAAACTACAAAACTTTTTAATTTGTTTAAAAACTTTATTGTAGCATTTTTTATTTAAAAACAGCAATTTTTGTTTCATATTGGTACGCTCGTCTCCAGAAACAGAACAGAAAAAAAGCGGAGCGCTGTATTTTTTAATAAATACAAAGTTTTTAAATAAAAATCAACAATGTGTAACTGGTAAGTGCCCTTTAAGGTCTCTCTCAACAGTTTTTATTTCAGAGCGTTCAGTATTAAACCAATTGCAATAAAGGGCAAAAATTACCCATTTTTATTAACACACAATTTATTTTTGAATAATTATACTTATAGACAATTATAATATTTTAAGATTTTCAAATGACGAAAATTTGACTAATTGGCAAAAAGCAGGCAACAAATTCTGTTTAAAATAATGATATTTTTTGAATTTATGTGAAATAAATTTTTAAAATTATACAAAAACAAAAAAAAACATTATTAAAATCAAACAAAAATTTTAGCCAAATATGTTCTATGTGGGAATCGATCTCAAGACCTTTCAAAAATTTGACGACGCGCTAACCGACTATGCCACTGCAACCATGGAAGCTCTAAAAGCGATTTATAAACAAACCCTCTGAAATAAATCGTTAAAACGCACAACGCACAACAGAACTATTTATACGTTAAAAAAATACAAAAGATAATATTGCCTTCCAAAAATTATAAATTTCATTAGAAATATACTATCTGGAGCTTTAAATTTTACCAAATTAAATTAAATTGAAATTTCACCGAAATTTTGAAAAAATTAACCCCCATTTTTCACGGAAAATTGTATATTAAACCATAAATACAAAAATACTTCCATAAATTGTTACTTACGTGAGAAAGGGTAACAATTCCTCTTTATTGAAAGTATTTTCTCTCATAAATAATGAATAGCGCATATTTTTAAGGGTTTTAAAAAAATTTTGTTGCAATCTCATTTTTAATATCAATTATTTCAACTATTTCCAATAATATAATAAATGTGCACTTTATAATCGTGGTATTTTTGCCTTTTTTACAATCTAATTAATTTTTTATGGAAATATTTCTGCATTTCACGAGATCTCATATGACAAAAATCGCGATTTGGTGAAAACCTTATCCCTTTCTCCAATATCTCACAAAATTTTTTTTCATCAAAATATCTTCAGTGGTTCAGGAAATAAAACCCTCCAAAAATGGCGTTTTTCAAAAATTCTGTACTTGAAAGATTGCAAATGGTTATTAAAATTTAAATTACAAAATATGCACTTACAGAAAGCGGCTATTTTTTACTTTAATTTGATACCTTGATCGTTAAGATTGGTGCAGTATTTGTCAAGATATTACATTTTTCATACAAAAAACCTGAAATTTTATCGTGAAAGACAAAACAACATTTTGCTTAACATTTTTGCCTGCATTTCGTATTTTTAGCGAAAAATTGCGGGTTTTTCATATAGGAAACGCAATATCTCGACAAATACTCCACCAATATTATTAATCAAGGCATCAAATTAAAGTATAAAGTAGCCGCTTTAGTTTTTAGTAAAACTTTTATAACTTGAAATTTTAAACTTTTTGAGCAATCTTTCAAAAACAGAAATGTCAATAAACGAAATTTTTGGAGGTTCATATCTCCTTAACCACTGGAGATATTTTGATGAAGATATTTTTGTGGGTTATTGGGAGCAGGGGTAAAGTCTTTACAAAAAATCATCCAAGTTGAAAACAAAAGGTTTGACTCAGTACCGCACCTTTCAATAACATAATAACTAGCATTATTATTACAAAAAAAATTGTACGCGTGCATTGTGTGTGTTTCATACGTGCGCGGAGACAGTTTTCCATCGGCTTTGTCATATTTTTTTCTTATAATATAAATTGAAATTAATTTTTTAATTATAAAAAATTTAAAACTTTTAATTTTGTTTAAAAATATCGTTTAAAGAAAACAACGAGTTTTGTTTTATATTTGAACGCCTGCCTCAAACAAACAAAAAAGCAGAATGTTGTAATTAATGCGCAAACCAAGTATAAAAAGAAATACATATGGTGAAGCTAGTAGGTTTTTCTACTTAACATTATTTATTATTAGGTAAAAATTCTGTAAGCGTGAATTAATCGTCAAAAAATGCCCCCCGTTAAGCAACCACTCAAATCACGAGAATTTGATGTCAATTTATCAGCTACTTAGATTCAATTTAATATAAAGTATTTGTTTATATATGTTTGTTTGAACTTAATACTTTGTTGGTGTCGCAACGCAATTGGTTAAGTCGTAGTTACTTTGACAGAGGTGATGAGGTCGAAATCTCATAGCCAAATTTGTATTTTTATTTCAATAAATTAATTATAGATTTTTCATAATGTTTAAAATTCCATTCACATAGATTAAAAACAAAAACATTATTTGTTTCCTGCTTTTTGTCAATTTGTCGAATTTTTCGTCATTTGGATATTCTAAAATATTATAATTATAATAATAATAACTGCCATAATTCACAAATTATTTTTATGTAAATAAAAAGGTAATTTTTGCTATAACTGCAATTGTTTTACTACTAAACGCTTTGCAAAGAAAACTATCAGGAGAGCTTAATCCTGGATTTACAAATTATAATTTGCACTGACGCATTGAATTTCCTAAAAATTGCTGATGTTCTGTGAACGAAAAAGATTGTCTGCATGAAAGTCATGTGAGTGTGTCTAAATTAGTCACGTGAACAAACTTCAGCAACGTTTGGTTTGCGTTTGAGTGCTATGTTAAGACGTTGTTTAAAACACTTGATAATATTTTAATTTTAGCGTTTTTTTTAAATCTTATGAGGCTTTTTTAAATGATATAACTTAATACTTAAACAGATGCATATTTGTTTTAAATAAAATCCAAATAAAGATTTAACCCATAGTTAGAAGTTTTGCTAACTCTTAACTAGGTATTATTGCCTTATTAGCTTGTATTTATAACAAAAATGCATAAAATTAATAAAATATCACTATGCCATGCAGACAAAGAGTTTCATAAAATTTCTTGAGGAAAAACCCACAAATTAAAACATCATTAAGAGTTTTAAAAAACGTGCTAACATAGCACCTAGTCAGCATACATTTAAGGGACCGGCCCCTGGGAACTGAGAACTGGGATCTTGGATCTGGGAACAGATGCGAACAGGCCCTAAACAAAACATATTTTTTACAACAAAATCAGATAATATTTAATTATAAAATAGGTAGCATTTAAAAAAAAATAATTTCCATAAGCTTTGTGTTAGAATTTTTTTGCTCGAGTGATATGCCAAACAGTTTTAATCATTAATTGCTAAGTTAAATAGTTTTTAATGAGCCAAACACAAAATAGAGGTGTTGAAAAAAGAAGAGTTTTAAAAATAGTCTAAATTTAAAAGAGTGATAACACTATTTGAATCATTTATTTTATTTAAAACATTTCCTTCATTTCAGTGTTATTTTTTTATATTCTGGTCATGGGCGTAGCCAGGATTTTGGAAAGGGGGGGGGTCCAACCCTAAACAAAATTTCCGAAAGGGCGGGGGGGAATCCAGGGGTGAAAATCTTAAAGTCAAAGTCAAAGTTTATTCTAGTAACCAATATACCAAACAAACAATAATTTTTTAATCAATTACAGTGCGAACCAATCGTGGTCGCAAAAAATTCACAGAAGTATGGTTAACCAGAATATGACTCAAAGGCTTACTATGTAAGCTCTATTATGAGCCATATCCTAGACTGTTTTTAAATTGTAGCACTGAATTAGATGTAACTTGTTTTTCAGAAAGTGAATTCAAAATTGAGACAATTCTATTACTAAAGTAAAATTTTCTAGCATTAATTCTACTTTTTTGTACCTTTAGTTTAAATGAATGACCTCTTGTGTGATTATAATTAAAATAGAAAAAATCATTAGGGTTTAGGCTTGTTTTTTTATGAATTATTTTAAAACATTCCGAAAGATATGTGATTTGACGTCAATGTTCAAGTTTTGGTAAATTAAGTATTTTTAAACGATCATCATAATCAGCATAACAAAAATGACATTTATTAAACAATCTTCTTGTAAAATTCCTTTGAACACGCTCAATTATTTTGATATCACGTTTTAAAAATGGGTTCCAAACAGCGCTGGCATACTCCAACGTGGGTCTCAGGTACGTTTTGTATGCTCTTAGCAAATTACAAAAGTTATTGGAATTAAATGTTCTAAAAATAAGAGAAGCAAGTTTGAAGCCTTTTTTTGCAATAATTTCACAATGTTGAGAAAAACTTAAGGTTTCTGAGATATGCACCCCAAGATCTTTTATCAGTTTTGTTTTTGACAAAATTTCATTATCAATGTAATAGTTGAATTTTGAACTTCTTGTTTTTGAGCCGATGTGTAGAACTTCACATTTACTTTCCGCCAAAGAAAGCTGCCAGTTTTTTGACCATACAGCAACTCTCAGCAAATCACTTTGAAGTTGAGCTGTTTTTTCTATTTCATCTTCAGAAGTGAAGCTTATATAAACCTTCGCGTCATCTGCGAAAAGCTTAATTTTAGAATGCTGGATGCAATCAACGAGGTCATTATTGTAGATCAAAAACAAAAAAGGACCGAGAACCGAACCCTGTGGAACAGAACTGCTGACCTGGTACAAAGCAGAATTTTCATTGTTGATTATTACTTTATAGTCTCTGCCAACTAAAAACGCTTCAATCCATTTTAAAAATCTTCCACAGATACCATATTTTTCAAGTTTGTATAGTAGTTTTTGGTGTGAACCAGTGTCAAAAGCTTTAGCAAAATCCAAATATATTACATCAATAATTTTTTTATTATTTAAAAGTGACGTCCAATCATTTATAGTTTCTAGCAAATGAGTTATGGTTGAACTTTTAGCTTTAAAGCCATGTTGAAATCTTAAAAAAAGCCATGTTTCCATCTTAAAATCTTAAACGTTATGAAAGGGATAAAAAAATTTTCCGCACTTCGCGCGAAGTGTTTATTGCCTTGTTTATGTCACATAAATATATATTTTCCTATTATTCAATCAAAATAAGTCTATAAAACCAGAAAAATTACAAACTATTTTATATCTTAAAATTTTCGATTTCCAAAACGGTAACAACTGAAAAATGAGTATATTGAGTTACAGCTAAGCACTGAAAAGTGCAAGAAAATGTTTTTAAAATTACTTCTTCTAACCTTTAAACTCTTAATCCCACTATATAACAATCTAAAAGGGGGTCCAGCGTGATCATATCAAGATTACAAAGCAAAGCAATACAAATTCGGAAGTAAAGACCAATTAAAAAAGTAAGAATGGGGTGGGTCTAGCGTGTTCGTACCAAGATTACAAAACAAACTAACACAACTTTGAAAGTGAAGACTATATAATTAATCAAGCGCTAAGCGGAGCAAAGCGCGAGAAAATTTTTAAATAATGGCCCTTCTAGACCCCCAAATTTTTATCCTTGGCGACCCAAAAGGGGGGATGGTCCACCTCAAATTTTTCCTTTTGTAGATCCAAAGAGGGGGGTCTAGACCATGCATGGGCAAGTTGGTCCGGAGTGAAACCCAAAATTAGGGGGGGGTTAAAATCCGAGAAACGCAAAATACCCATATCGTTTTTTTTGAGTGCATTTTACCATATCGTTTTTTGATTTTAAAGATAACCCCATCCCAATCCCCCCCGCGCCCATGTATAGTCTAGACCCCCTAGACCCCCTGGCTACCTACGCCCATGATTCTGGTCTCAATTTTTTCAAATATTTTTTACGTTTAGGCGAACCATGTGTCAGAAGAACCTTTTTCAACTATTAAAATACAAGATATGTATAACCTCATTCCAAAGGTAGATTAAATATGTATTTGTAAAATTTAAAATATTGGCATTAGAAACTTTAAAGTAATTGTTTTAAACTAATTTAAAATTTTAGTTTTATTTTTTTAGTTTTTTTATTTACTTTCAAATATAAAAAAATAAAAAAATGTTTTACTTTTTCACATAATATTTTAAAAAATTACATTTCAAACTATTATGTGTTGGTTTTTTCCTATGTTTAAATAATTTAATCTATAATTTACATAAGTTTTATTACTGTATCTCAAAATCTGGCACAAAAAGTTTAAATTTATTTTAAATGAAACCATATCACACAGCTACGATAAGCGACAGGCATTTGGCGATAGGCGATAGGCGATAGGCTCCTGTCAATTCACACTGCTGCGATAGGCAATAGTAACTCGTGATAGGTGACTGGCGACAGGCGATAATGGTTGGATCAAAGTTCTAATCTTATTGCAATTTTGCCATAGGCAAAAGCCTAAACACAAGCAGTTTCAGCATATTAGGTGTCAAATTAGTAACATTGCAAATTTATGCAGAGAAATAACGCTCCATTGAATTGAAGTTAAATGCACACAAAAAAAATTTTTTTGTGTTTCGCCGATTTTTTTTTTCATAAGAAGGTAGAGAAAAATTTACACATTAATTCAGTTTAAAATTCGAGAAATTTGCAATTCGAGATGGTAATATAAAATTCCAGAAAACTTAATACAAACTTATTTATCATTTGCAACCATTGGTTGGTTCTCAAAAACATTTTTCGAATTTATTATTTTCAAAATGAATTCTAACTTAGGTTTAAAAATTTAATATGGGGCGCTGTTTTAAAAAACTTATATTAAGATTTGATTTGTTTGCAAAAGTGCGGCATTTTTGTTGAATCAGCCCAATGTATGTATAAAACTAAAATTCTTAAAGTTACAAAAAATCTGACATTTACAAAGAATGAACTTTTACAAATCAAATGTTCATAATTTCTATGAAACAGTGATCTGGTTTTAAAAAGTATTGTAATTTAAAACACAAAAAGGTAATGCTTAGACTAGGGATTGAAAAGATTAATTGAAACCTTAACTGAAACCTTAATCGATACTAGTTTTTGAACTAATTTAATCTTAATTGAAATCTAAATTTTAAATTAATTTAATCTTTAATTTAATCGAAATTATCGAATTTAGTATCGATATAGGTTAAAATTAAGGTTAAAATTAATATCGATATAGGTTTCGATTAATTTAATCAAAACCGGTTTCGATTAAGATTAAATTAAGGTTTCGATTAAGGTTTCGATTAAAAGTAAGCAGGTTATACCACAAAACAAAATGGATCACGCACTCACACACACGTAAAACAAAGAGGTCAGTACATATGATAATTTAGTGTCACACACGTATGTATTTGTCGTTGCGTAAATTCTTATTTGATTAGTAAATAATGCTAAAGTAAAGGTAATAAAAATTAAATTAATAGAAAAGAACTACATTATAAAATAATTAAATACATAAATCGCGTCGCCAGGTTTGCATTTTTATAATTCATATTTGGGTGTTCAGTAAAGACAAATTGCATGAGGTTGAGTTGAGCCACTTTTTAATTCTAGTGAACTGAACGCACAGTGACTAAAGACAGTTTACACCAGGCTGATCTACTTCTAGATTGGCCGGGGTAACAGGGACCAATTAAATCCGACCAGAAAATATGCAGCCAATCAGCGCTGAGTGGATACGAATGCGTTTGCAAATGTCATGTTCGCCATGATAGGGGACACCACGTCGTGCAACCTTTTATAACCGCGCAGTTTTATCATGTGCGCAGCGGTGGGCCTTCCCTATTTGAAGTGAATCATCCTCTCGTAAACCCACTTTAATCTTATTTCAGTTTGTAAAATTCAATCAACATTCTACAGTTGGGAACCTGCTATTTCGGTATGTCGATGAATAAACCATTGAAACAATTAGAGTTTGATTTACTATTTTTGATTGACATACACATAAGTGCCTCAACCTTATGCAAACCTACAACTATGAGATTGAGAATATTTAGCTTTGTTTCTTTACTAACTTCGTTCTTTTACTGAACACCTTAGTGTGTACATTTCAGGCATTTCAATGATTATGAGCTTAAATAGGCTGTATATATTAAAGAACTATACACAAAATATAATAATCGAAACCTTAATCGAAACCTAAAATATGGCCTGAAATTAATCGTAATTGAAACCTTAATTGAAATTATTTGAATAATCTAATCTAAATCGTAATTGAAACTAAAATTAGACCGATAATCTAATCTTTAATTTAATCTAAACTACCAATCGGTTAATTTTCAATCCCTAGCTTAGACTAGTGATGTTTCCATTCCCAAATATTATTCTTCCCGAAGCTCCAGTCATTTAAAGCGGGGGTAGTTCTGGAGCTCTGCCTTTTAAACGATTGATATTAAGCTTATTCAAGCTGGAAATATGTTTATAACTTCTTGAATTAAAGAATGATATTCTCTTTTTTGAACCTTATTTGGTTAATCAGGGGCACCCACTATTGCAGATTTTCATTTTTTGTCGCCGCTTTCATATAACTAAATGTAATGCCGTAGTATTAGCTAAAATTTCAGCTAAATACGGCATTTTTTTAAATTAAAAGCTAGAAAAACCTTTTAACACTGTTTAAAATCGAAACAATACACTATCGCCTATCGTAACTTTTATTCAGTGTGAACTTGACGGCACTATCGCCTGTCGCCTATCGCCTGTCACCTATCGCCTGTTGCCTTTCGCCCATCACCTATCGCAGCCATAGGAACCGGACTGTATAGTCCAGCCAGGGGGGGGAGCAATCATTGGGGGATAGTGAAAATATATGCCGGTGTCATATGATATTTTGACTCCCGGTGTAGAATGACTCCCCGGTCAAAAATCAGGGGGGTCAAAATATCATGCGAGATGTCGTATGATATGTTGACTCCCAGTGTAGAATGACTCCCATCGGGATAAAATGACTCCCCTTATTAACATTGGGGAGTCATTTTATACCGGGATATATTGACTCCCCCAAAAATTTCCATACATTATTACTTAAAACTGTGCACTTCCGCTCACTATATTTAACGTGTGTAAGTTCATTGTTAGTTAGGCTAAGCCTAAGCCTAAGCCTAAGCCTAAGTTTTGTGGTCTGATCGGCAAAACCATTGCATTTACATTTATATTGAAAACAGGCATGTGTCATAGTATACACAATAAAGGATAAGTGACATCTAACCAGCGCAAAATGTATGATAAAAATTAAAATTAATTTTTAAAAGTTTTTACAATACAAGAAACAGGGGAGTCATTTTATCCCGCAGGGAGTCATTCTACACCAGCGTACAACCGGTGTAGAATGACCAGGGAGTCATTCTACACCGGTGTATTTTGACCCCGGGAGTCAAAAATTAGGGGAGTCGAAATATCCCGCGACACCGGCCGGTAGTTTAGTCTCGATTTTATATAGCTTAATTACAACCGATATTTATGGGAAATAGCTCAAGGTAACCGCCATGCAAATCCTGACAAAAATAACAGTTCAAATTTTAAATTTTTTTTCGGAATTTATTTTCTTATTTTTTGTCTTTTAAGGGGTGGTTGGCCAAAAATTTAAAAGATAGATAATTGCGCAAAATTATTAAACTTTTAGATCCAAAAAACATTTTGAGCTTCCTACTAGATAATTTGGGTTATACTGCATGAACTTAAAAGAAAATTTTGTCCATTATCAGGTCCGAATGGGTAGTAATAATATTACCTTTTGTGCCAATTTTTTTAAGTTGAAATTCCAAAAAAATAGAACATAGCTTATTAATGTATTGTGAGCCTCATACTTACCCGTAAACTATTAAATTATATATCACCTGATAGAAGAGAAAATTTCCTATTTTATAGGGTCAGTTGTTTTGTAAAACTAATTTGTTTAACATTTTTTATGAAACTTTGAAAATTATTAAAATTTTTGAAAAATTAGCCTATTTCTCAAAATTTGCAAAAAATTCAAAAACAACCGATAATTTTTAAAAATAAAAACAATTTTATGTTAAAAATACAATTAAATTTCTTTGTTAGAAAATTTAGCAGGGGTCATCTAAAAAATTTTAGTTGAAAAATTAGTTTTTCAATTTTCAGCCATTTTTCAAAAACGCATAAAGTTAGTTTTTGCTTAGGGCCTATTTTCATTAAAAATTACTAGATTCCTTTTACACTTAAATATGTAACAAATATGAGTCCCAACTTCACTAATATTTTTTACTTTATACAAATATAACAGTTTCCATACAAAAAATTACCATATTTTTTAACCCTAAAATCACCATTTTTTGAAAAAAGGCTAAAGATGCTTGTTTTACTTTCCTTATAAATAGCGAAATGTATCATGTATTTAATTAAATAATATTTAAATTAATTAATAAACTTAAGGTTTATATATTTTTTATATTTTTCAATATTATTTATTTAAAAATTATTAATATAAATACATCGTAGTTAAACCGCTCATCTTTTCATATAACATCTAAGTATAGCCGGAATCCAGCGCGGTAATTATTAAAAAACCGCACATCACCGTTTAATTACAGTAAATATCGTGCTGGGTGCCGGATATACTTATATGATGAGCGGTTTAACTACCAGGCGTCAATACACTTTCAATAGCAATAACTTACCATTCTTATTACAATAAATAAGGCGCTTTAAATAATGTCAAAGTATAATATGCAAATTTTCGCTTGCTGCTAATCACAAGATCCAAGCAGGGGCATTGGAAGATACGAAAGTACGAAAGTTTTACGAAAGGGCATACGAAAGTTTTAAATTGAAACCAAAATCTAAACCAGCTAGTTCCCTAGACTTAAACTTAAAGTAAATTAAGTTTTATGATTTCCTGTTGTTAAAAAATTGTGCTACAGTAAAAATCTTTAAAACTTATTTTCTGCTAAAAAAAACTACATTTTTTGCTGTTAAAATAAGAGAAATATTTTTGATCATGGAGCAACCTGATTGGTTCACAATATTTATAGCGGAAACAGTATTTTCGTTTAAAACATTTATTTGTTTTAGCCTTTTTATTTTTTTTCACCTAAATAAAAGCATTTTCTTCCTAACACAATTATTATTTTTTATACACGTCGCATATATTTCTTATTATGTCGTCGCATATATTTCTATGTACCATTAACTCAGAAATTATGGTTAACTATGCATAATAATTTTCAGGCATACAACGTTACAATTTAAAAAAAATTACGAACCACATTTGCTAGTTTTGGGCCGCAATTTTATTGTACCTATTCTTTGGTTATATTACTTTTTTGATTTAGTACAAATTCATGCTTTTTTAATAATTGAATATAAAATATTTGAACTCATTTACATAATAGTCTTAAAACTTAGCCATTTGTTATAATGGGGCGGCTTGGTTCTCCTGATTAGCAGGGAGCAAAAATTTACATGTTAACCTTTGACATTATTTAAAGCGCCATATTTATTGTAATAAAAATTGAAAGTTATTAAGTGTAGATTAATAAGTTTTAAATAAATAATGCTAAAAAATAAAAAAATATATAAAATTTTTTAATTAATTTATATAATATTTAGTTAAATTTATGATGTATTTCGCTATTTATAAGGAAAGTAAAACAAGAATTTTTGGCATATTTTGAAAAAAAATGGTGATTTTAGGGTTGAAAAATATGGTAATTTTTTGTATGGAAACTGGTATATTTGTATAAAATAAGAACATTAGTGAAGTTGGGATCTATATCTGTTACATATTTAAGATTAAAAGCAATCCAGCAATTTTTAAGGAAAATAGACCTTAGGTAAAAAAGTGTTTTTTTCAACAAAAAAAGGGTCCCAAACGGGGTTTGGGTTCAATTTGAATTATAAAAATTAAAAAAAACCAAAGTCTTTTCATAACGTTTGGTATGACTCTGGTATGTCGAAAGCGTTTTGCGCTTTTTTAAGAAAAATTTTTCAGGCTCATAAATTAGAAAAACGTACATTCAAAAATTTGCCACAAATTAGGCTAAAGAGTAAAATTCTCTAGAAACTTTACAAAAAGTTTAAAAATAACGTAAAATAATTCATGTAAAGCACGTTTTGTTTTCTTTTCAATGATGTTTTTAATTTTTCTTACAGCTGTTTTGGAAAAAAAAGTTATAAACGTTTGCATAAGACACCCAATTTTGGGCTTTTTGAAAAATGGCTGAAATCGGAAAAATTAATTTTTTGACCAAAATTTTTTAAACGACCCCTGCTAAAATTTCTAACGAAGAAACTTAATTGTATTTTAACGCAAAATTGTAATTTTTTTCAAAATTATAGAATGTTTTCAATTTTTTGCAAATTTTAAATAGATACTAATTTTTATAAAATTTCAACAATTTTCAAAGTGTCATAAAAAATGTTAAAAAAAATATTTTTCCATAAAAACTTTACCTATAAAATAGGAAATTTTCTCTCCTATCAGGTGATGTATAATTTATTAGTTATGGATAAGTATATGGCTCACATCCCAATGCATTAATAAGCTACGTACTATTTTTCCAAAATTTTGAGTAAAAAGTGGCACAAAAGGTGATATTATTCCTACCTATTTGGGACTGATAATGAACAAATTATTTTTTAAAGTTAATGCAATATAACCCAAATTATGTATTAAGAAGCTCAAAAGGTTTTTTGGATCAAAAAGTTTAATAATTTTGTGCAATTTTCTACCTTTTACGTTTTTGGCCAACCGCCCCTTAAAGGACATAAAATAAAAACAGAATCCCACTAAAACTTTGAAATGTGAAACACTATTTGTGTCGGAATATGTTTTCGGTCATTTTGAGCTACTTTTTGTAAAGACTCGTTTTGATTAAGGTATTTAAAATAGAGGTTAAAACCAAGGGCCAGCACATATTTTCACTATCTCGCAGAGATATCTTGGTTCCTATCCATCACTCTAACTTGATGTTCTTTTCCTGAGTATATCTGCTTCTTTAAATTTAACTACTTTTTAAATGCTTTTAGAAAAATTAAAGCTACTCACAAAGAAGTTTTATCTGACTTGAAAGTGTTTTTTCTGCTTCAAACAAACATTTGAGGTTGTTTTTTGGGGTAGGTTTACTTGCCTCCTCCTAGGTGTTTCTAAGCATGCCTCCGATGCAGTTTTACAACAACTTTTAAAGTTTTCTCATATGCAGTTACTTTTCTCCAGCCGGCAAATAAAAGGATTGAAAGCCATAATTATTGAAATAAACATTTGTTTTCCCAAAACAAATACCAACTTCAAAAAAATTAGCTAAATTTTTTTAAAATTTACCGTTCGTTGGTACTCTGACACAAAGAGTCACAATCAGTATAAAAACAACGTTTCTCTGATTCATTTTATTTGGATTATTTATGTGTTAAGATATAAAAAGAGTCACAGTTAGGATTATTTTACGACGCTTTTGACTGACTCATCGTGTCAGAGTAACAACTTGTTGAAATATGTCATAAACTGGAAGACAGCTGAGTTGTGAACATTGTATGTCAGCTATAAAAAATTGATTTTATGCCAAGACTCGTTTGTGCCGACCTCAGCACTCCTAGCGCTTGGGTACATAAACACATTTTCAACCCTTTTCAACTCGTTTGGCCTTTTTTGTGCCAGGACTCTTTTGTGCCAGCTGCGATTTTTTTCAGGACTCTTTTGTGCCGGGACTCTTTTGAAGGTAAGCCGCATACAATAGCAGTAATCCAATGTTTTCTTAAGTTTTTGATCACTTTACACTAAACAAAATACTCTGTTCTGTCTAATATATTTTTTCTTGAATCTGATTTACAATTTTATTTAGATTGATTGGTTGTTGTATTTAAAAAGTTTTTGTCCTGAAGAAATACAAAAAAAAATTTCAAATGAAACAGAAATAAGCATTGCAAACAAATGCCTTTTAAAGCAAATAAATACAGTTTTGGAGAATGCGACTGTGAGGTAAATTAAATATTTTATATTTTGTGCATTAATTACTGTTTTAAATTTAGACGATAGTTAAAACCCTCCTATCTAAAAGGAAATTGTACAGTGTTAAAGACCTTCACAGAGTGAGGACTTTATAGAATAATTTTTAGCCAATTTGGGCTCGGGAAAAAAATAGAGATCTTTCATCAATTGGAGATCGAATTTTTTCCCAAGCGCTAGTTGGCTAATAGTGATTCTAACAGCTCCTCCCACAACCATTCCCACAAAGTAAAACATATATGACGTG
The DNA here is from genome assembly GCA_030248175.1 of Microlaimidae sp. YZB2_3. Classification (NCBI taxonomy): domain Eukaryota; kingdom Metazoa; phylum Nematoda; class Chromadorea; order Desmodorida; family Microlaimidae; species Microlaimidae sp. YZB2_3. The sequence goes on from JASAMX010005492.1 coordinate 64,041, forward strand.
ATCACAAATACTATGTGACAGTTTAAGGTCCTTAAAATCCCGACGTGAATTTAAGAAGAAACTGTGTAAACAAACAATGTCATGTAAAATACAACTGTGTAAAAATATATCTTTTTTATAGCATAGATGTCCACTATGTGAATTTCTATTTTTGCTAAAATTTGTTTTCACTCCTTTATAATTGAGCAGAGCTCAGACGCAGAAGGAAAATTGCAAATCGTGTCTTAGTGAAATGGGCGCCGTTTGTAGCGACTGCCTGAACTTACAAGTTTAACATTGAATGGCCCTGGCACAATTCGTTATCCGCGTTTCACACGTGGTTTTTTATCTCAAAAGTGTTTTAGAATCTGTTCAGATTTGATTTTAAATCATCCACAAATAAAATTTTAAAACCTATTTTTCAGCTGCTTTATGCAAGCGGTTAATACTAAAAAAATTAATAAGATCATTAAGTTGCAACATAATTGAGTAAATAAAATTTGTATCACACAAATACCTGAATACCTATGGTAAAAATTAAAAAAAACCTGTAACTTTCTCTGTAGGAGTTTAATTGTTTTTGTACAGTAAATTTACACATCAATTTCAGGTATTCGATTTGGTTTTAGGTACAGAATTAAATCAAACTAATAAATAAAAAAACTGAAAATCTAAAATAATAAGCTATTGTACAGTATAAAAGCAGCTTTTTAATAGAACATAGTAAAAAAAATTAGAGAAAAATTTCTTGGCTTAAAAATTTAGGGAAGACGCATGTAATTTGTGCATTCTATTTGCGGTCAAAAAGTTTCATGGCCTATTGTAATTTTTAGGATAAGGCCTGTAAAATTCAGGCCGCCGTGTTCTGAAATGTGACCCACGTTTAGACTGTGGGATGCAAACTACAGATCGCAGGCTGCATACAGAGTCAAAAACCATCAAATTGTAATAAAATAATTTATTTCTAGTGAAAGGAGATAATTTTTGCTTTAAAGGTGCAATGAATACCAATTCAAACTTTTTGTCAAACTTTTTGATTTTAATGATTTTTTGTGCAAACTTTATTCCTGCCCCCAATGGCCCACAAATTTTTTTTCATCAAAATATCTTTGATGGTTCAGGAGATATGACCCCCCAAAATCGCGTTTTTGAGTTTTTGGAAATTCTCTTCTTGAAAAATTTCTTAATAAAAATAAAATTTTAAGTTATAAAATAAAAAGGAAAATTTTTTTATATAAGAAGAACCCTTAGCTTTTAAGTAAACAAGTTATAATAAGTTGTAGATTTATAAAAATTAACGCAATTAATTATTATAAAATTAATATTAATAAAAAACTAATTGTATGTTTTTATACTTTACATAAAATTAAACAATTTTTTTTAAATTTTAAGTTAAATTTATATTGATACTTATAGAATTTTTGATAAGAAATAAACAGCATTTGTGTGTATAAGATAAATTTTTTTGTTATAAAAGTTTATTTTGAAAATAAAAAAAATTTTTGTTATTAAAAAATTAAAAGCAAACAATTAATTAATTAGGGCAATATTAAAATTAAATTTAAATTAGAAAATAGAATAAATAATTTAAAGTGAATTAAAAATCACATTTCGCTACTCATCTTCGATGCGATTCTTAATTCCAAAGGGTATAAACAAGCAGTCGGAGCTCGTCAGGAAGACCTGTTGTTTTTACCCTGTGTATTAAACAATTAATTTTATGCCCAAAATGATATTTAATTTTTATAATTAATTAATAAATTTATTAGTTTAGAAATTATTAAACATTGGTTTTTAAAAAAAAATATGTTAATCACTCACTTATTTACTTACTTAATGTAACAGAAGTATATAGAATTTATTAGCGTAAAATTACTTACTGCATATTCATTGCAGTCCAAGTTTGGGACTTGTTTTCTGGTGCGTATCCTGCCTGATCCGCCAGTTGTTGGTTCATTTGGTTCCAAATTTGAAATACAATAAAGTGAAAGTAAAAATTAAAATTAACCAAAACTATTTTTTAGATAAATAAAGAGAATTAAAGGAATTAAAAATTATTTTATAAAATAGTAAAATTTTATTAAAAGAAGTTTTTTACCAGTAATTAAATTACCTAAAATAAGTATAATGTCATAAGACCTGTGCGCGACGTCTCTTAAAATTTATCACTGAAAAATTGTTTTAAATCTTTATGTTTACACTTAAAACTACTCTTTTAATTATTGGAAGAAGCCTGTGGATTAATAAAAAAGATTAACTACATTCTATTGCTCCAAAAAACTGTCACAAAAACTACGTTAGCTGACAAAAATTGATATAAACTCAAATTAATGTAGAAATTTTTCTCGGAATTATATTTTGACTGTTAACTGTGTGTGTGCGCTGTCGCTATTGTACATAAGAGACTGTCCACTATACGTACAAAAATGCCGTCTTTATTCGATGCCCTGTCGCCTAAAAAGCAAAGCGCTGAAATTACGACTCTTTCTGCTTGTGGGTTGTGCAACCTACCAATAGAAAACTCCGAATCTACTCCGAAATGCACCTTCTGCAAGACTTTAATGCATGTTAAGTGTATTGGTCTTACATCAGCGCAGTGGGAAAAGCTAAAAGTCGGAGTCCACTGCTCAAAATGCGAAGTCCTTTTCTCTAACTCCCAGCTTACTTCAATGAACAACAAACTAGATTTATTGGTTGAAATTCTTATTGGCCAATGCCCTGGGGTCGATGGAAATCAACCCATGGCAGCAGCAAATGAAGAGAAGGACTCTGAAGAATCCGTGCTTGACGAATCTGGTTTTCAGCTTGTCACCAACAAGCGTTCAAAGCGAAAAACGCGCCCACCTCCTTTTATTGAAAAGGTTTCGACCTACGTTGATGAAAAAATTCATCAACAACAGCTAGCAGAGGAAAATTCAAAATTTGTCGTTGTTTTGGGTCTTCCAGAAGGGCACGACCAGGCTGTTGGTGCTCTTGTGAGATCCGTGACTCCCAGGAACCTGGAACCTCCGAGGATCCTGGAGTGCTTTCGACTTGGAATTTATAACAAAGAAAGCAACCGCCCACGACCGCTCAAGCTCCGATTTGCTCGCACCGCTGAGCGTAATCTGGTACTTCAGAATGCTCGTAAGTTAAAAGGTACCAGATTCAGTCGTGTTTTTCTTCGTGAATCATATACTTCAGCTCAACTAAACCACATTAAGTCGCTTTATCAGTTCAGGGATGATAAAAACACTGAGAAAAAAACCAAAGATTTTATTGTAAATCGGGCTAACGCAGACCCTTTTAAGTGGATAGTTTGTAATAAAAAAGACTTGATTTATAAATCTAATAATGAAAAATTAAATTAAATTGGGCAAGTAAAGGATAGACCTTGCACTGGAATTTTATACAGAAGAAAAAACAAAACCAAAAAAACAAAACAAACTTCCTATTATTTGTTAAATGACATAAATTATTCTATTAATAATATAAGTTGTAAGCTAATCAATGCTCGCTCTTTAATTAACAAAACAAATTCTTTGGCCACCTTGCTATCTAATGAGACATACGATATTATATTTATTACAGAAACATTCCTTTGGTCTGAAATACCAAACTCTTTTTAATCCAAAAATCAAGCTACCAACTTTTTCGATTTGACAGGAACCGCAAGGGTGGTGGAGTGTGCGTTTTTGTAAAACTTCACGTGAAATGCATACCTATAAATGTGTCAGAATTTTTTAACACTATTGAACAAGTTAGCATTGATATAGTTTTTAATTCAAATATTAAATATAGATTTGTTTGTATTTATAACCCTCCTGTAAATGCACTAAATTTAATTGATACGAAAAAACTGTGTTCATTTATAAATTACATCATTAATGTTGAGAAATCATGTTTTATAGTCGGCGATTTCAACTACCCCACTATATGCTTGGACACTCCTCAAAACCATGGTAACATGTGTTCCGGCTACTTTCTTGATACTTGTAGTCAAAATTGTCTATTTCAAATGGTTAAAGAGCCAACTCGGGAAAAAAATTGTTTAGACTTAGTACTTTGCACGAACCCTGGCCTAATTCGATCACTTGCAGTCACAAAACCTTTTGGTGCTTCTTGTGATCACAATACTGTCGATTTTATACTTAATATTCCAAAAATAACTGCTTCTAAAACACTAAAAAACCGATATCCGAACTTTAAAAAAGCTGACTATAAAGCGATTAAGGCATACCTTGCAGAAGTTAACTGGTTAGAACTTAAAAATTTATGTAAATTAACAGAAGACAATTTTGATACAAAGCGTTTTTCCCAAATTATTTCTGACGTCCTTAGCTTTTGTATTGAAACTTTCATTCCAAAATGCTCTAAACCAACTATCAAACAGCGTTTTCCTGCGCACATTAGAAAACTAGCAAAGAAAAAACTAAAATTATACAAAATTTCTAAGCGAAATCCTGATAGGAAACGTGACTACAATATCGTTAAGCATGAGTATGAAGCGGCAGTAAACCTTTATTATGAAAAGAAAGAGCAACAAATTGTAAATTCAAATTCTTTAAACGATTTTTATAAGTATATAAATTCAAAACTTAAATGTAAAACACCAGTTCCACCTTTGGTTAAAAATAATACTAACTATGCAATTGAGGATAATGAAAAGGCTGAATTGTTAAATAATTTTTTTGCCTCAGTTTTTACAATTGACAATAATATAATTCCAGACTTTCCAATGCGCGTTAATGAAAATGTAGGACTTCATTTTGTTAATTTCTCATATGAAAAAGTTGTTAAAGCTATACGAAAATTACCATCAAAATTATCTCGTACTCCTGGGGCCGGTTCCAGAGATCGACCTAACTTTTAGGTGCGCACCTAACTTGGGACTGTTCCACAGAGCGACCTAAAGTTAAGTGGGCACCCAAATGGTCACCTAACTCTGGGATTTAGGTGAGCATATTTAGGTCAGCCGCGGGGGTGTCCCAAGTCAATTAGGTGCGCACCTAACTCCATATTTTGCACTTTTTTTGCGTATTATTATTCCAGAATGGGGTTGATGCTTTCCATTTTCAATATTAACAATGAAAAAAATAATATCAGAGTGATTCGTGAAAGAAAAAATTTACTTAAAACTTTATTAGAAAAAAAAATTTTAAAGCCATTATCGATTACAAAAGTTAATTTTGTCAAACTTTGTGACCTTTTTAGCATAGATTATGGGAAATAAAATTAATGCAAGAAATACAAATAATGGCTTTTACTTTACTTTTTATAGGTATTTTATTGAGTTTGTTTCTTACTGAAATTTGCACCTAGCGCTAAGTTCATAGTGCAGTAGCATTGCCACCGCTAGGTACACAATGACTGTAAACTGCACAGTTAACAAACATTGTCAATCAAATAATGCACAAAAATGATACATTTAAAACTTAAATTCATCCATCTATGCAAGTATTTTTGAAATGAGTCAAAACCTTAAATTTATCTTTCATAACAAAAGCATTTGGTTTCTGGAACTTTCGTTGTTTTTATTTCTATCAGTTTTTGGCTTCTTTACAACCTTTGAAAAGAAAAAAAACCTTCTTTACTGAGAAGCTTCTGTTTTAAATGTGGTTTCGTTTATAAAATTTTATTCACCCAAAAAACGATTTATCCAAACACAAGATGTTGAAAACGAGGTGTTTAAAGAAGTAATTAAAACAGAAAAAACTTTGGCACACTAAACATTTGGGGTTTTTTCAAAATATTAGTTTTTTGTGTTAAAAACGCAATAATTTTCAGTGTTTTTATGTTGTGTTTGCGTTTATGTTAAATTATAATATTTTTATGGATTTTTTTACAGTGCACGATTTCCCACGCGTTTTTCCTGCAAGATAGTTGTCACCGGTGACAGAGTTATTAAGTAAACACAAAGGTGGATAATACGATAATTCGAGACAAAGGTGTGACACTCTTGTTTAACAAACGCGGCCATGCGAAAGACAACCAGCGGACGGACGGGTGTCATTGTGACGAATGGGTGTCGTCGTGACGGACAGGTGTCATCGTGATGGACGGGTGTCATCGTGATGGACCGGTGATGTACGGGTGTCATTGATATGGACGGATGTCATCGTGATGGACGGGTGTCATTGTGATGGCCGATGTCATCGTGATGGACGGGTGTCATTGTGACGGACGGGTGTCACGATAAATGCTTTGAAAACCATGTTTCTAAACAAATTTTGTCTTGCTGGCTGACTTTCAAAAACTTTTACAATTTAATACCGTACCTTTTATTAAAACTCAAATAAGCGACAAAAAACAGATGCTGCGTGAAAACCAGAATAAATTACACAAATATATTATTATGCTAGTATATAATCACATTCATACAAATTTAAATAATTTAAATAAGGGCAAATTTAACCTCCTTTAATATAAAAAAACCGCGAAAACAAATTAAGAAGTTCCATTTGTATTAATTTTGTCATAAAATAAATTAAAAAATATGAAAAATATGCCCACAATTACTTAAAAGAACTATTTGTTTAAAAAATAACCAGGAACAAAAAATTTTCAGTTTAGTTTAAAAATGATACGTGAAATAAGCAAAAGGATATGACATGCAAATGTGCACAATTGTAGTTTCTTTAAAATAAGTATTCGTTATTTTCATTTGGGTTTTTTTATGTAAAAAGATAAAAAAATGAAATTAAACATTAATGTTTATGTTAGGGATATGCCTAGGCGAGAAAAAACACGACTACTGAGGGGTTTGAACTTAGGACCCTCAAATGCGTAACTGTAATTATGAGTGAGTTCGCCTAAAAGTGTAATATAAACGGCTGTTTGCAACCACCGATGTTTTCAGGCAATATTTTTATTTTCTCTGGTGTTTTGGGGAATTTTTAAAAAAAATGTAAACTGAACTTTATTTTGCATTAAAATGCCGACAAAACTGCGGTATTTTTTATTAAAAATATATTAGTTTGTGTTCAGTTTTATTGTGTTTTTTACTTTAAAAAATTACTAAATATTCATTTGTTGTAATCCTTTAATTTGTAAAGTATAAAATATATTCAAGGTTTTTAACGATTTATTCCATAATTCTTTGTCATTTTGTTTTGATTTTGGGGATTTTTTTATTTGCCACTTTATTATTTTTTTTTTTTTTTGAAGAAAAGGAAGAAGGCTCATTAAATACATCCAGTAAAACATTTATCCCCCTTCGCTCGGTACTCAAAATAACACCTGAATAGGTGTAGAAAAACCCATTAAAACCTTAAAAGATGTTTAAAAAAAAGCAAATGATTATGTCAAACTACATTTCTTTAAAACTAAGTGACTCATGCTCTCACTGTAAAGCATATTCTTTTTATTTATGCATTACATCTATATTATTTTCTTGAGAATGCTGAGCTAAGTGTTTGGAATCCAGCCAAGAAGATTAAATAAATATCTTTAGAAACACAGTTTTCAAACTATTTATCGTGACACCCGTCCATCACGATGACACCCATCCGTCACGATGACACCCATCCGTCACAATGACGCCCGTCCGTCACGATGACACTGTCCGTCACAATGACACCGTCCGTCACGATGACACCCATCCGTCACGATGACACCCGTTCATCATGATGACACCCGTCTGTCCGCTGGTTGTCTTTCGCATGGCCGCGTTTGTTAAACATGAGTGTCACACCTTTGTCCCGAATCATCGTATTATCCACCTTTGGTAAACACAACAGCAGTGGTAGCTAGCTAGCTATATTACCTCGCGGTAATAGCTATCACCATGAGGTGGCATTTCCATTTCAGTGTAAACACTTCCTATGTTTAACGTTGGAAACAACTGCTCCGGTGATAGCTATCAGCGGTTGCACTACTACTATGGGCATTGCCACCTCAGTGTGAACCGGCTTAAAGGTGCGATGCGGAGTCAACTTTTTTTGTTTTCGATTTCGACAATTTTTTATAAAAAACTTACCCCTGCCCCCAATAGCCCACAAAAATTTTTTAACAAAATATCTTCAGTGGTTTCCGGAGTTATTACCCCCCAAACAACAACAATTAACGTTTTTCAACAATTATGTACGTGAACAATTGCTTAATGGGTATAACGTATTATGTTACAAATTATTCACTCAAAGAAAGCAGCTACTTTTTACTTTAATTTGATACCTTGATCGTTAAAATTGGTGCAGTATTTGTCGAGATATTGCGTTTCTTGTACAAAAAACCCTCGATTTTTTCGTTAAAAACACCAAACGACGGCAGCGATTTTATGAAGTGTGCCCAACCTTTTTTCCTTCACTTTGTGTTTTTAGCGAAAAAATCGAGGATTTTTTGTACGAGAAACGCAGTATCTTGACAAATACTGCACCAATTTTAACGATCAAGGTATCAAATTAAAGTAGAAAGTAGCCGCGCTTTTGCACTTAAGTGCATAATTTGTAATTTAAATCGATATACCCATTGAGCAATCTTCCACGTAAAAAATTGTCAAAAAACGCCATTTTTGGAGGTTCATAACTCCTGAACCACTGGAGATATTTTTTTGAAAAAAATTTTGTAAGCTATTGGGGGCAGGGGTAAGGTTTTCATAAAAATTATCAAAATCAAAGGCAAGAAATTTGACTCCGCACCTCACCTTTAAGGGTTTCTTTAAAAATGGCGAATTTCCCACTGGGAGCGAGTGTGTGGGAGCATTGGCGATCCCCACTCCCCATATTCGTAACAAGCTCCCTTTAATGATCAATAAAAAACATATAAACTATAATAATATGTTGTTTAAAGTCATAAAAAGTTCGAAACAATCACGTCCTGAGCAAAGCGAAGCACGAGAAAAATTTTAAAAATTGGTTTTTCAAAACTTTAAAAAAAAATTTTATTTTTTCTGGTTGATAAAAAGCTGCCAAAAAATACGTTTCTAGCCAAAAAACACATCCTTTCAAAATATTATGGACATACATCGTGAAAAAACAGACAATACCACCCAACCACTTCCTATTCAATTATAAGCATATATGTGTTTGTTTTTTTCTGAGGGGGAGGGGGTTCCCTACATTTTTACGATTTTTTATGAAACACAAAGATTTTTAAAATCTTTAAAAAAAAATATTTTGAGCCGTACGTGCCAGTTAAAAATCAGCAAATGCCTACGCACGCATTTAGGTGGGCACCTAAATGAGTTAGGTGGGCACCTAAACGGCTTAGGTGCCCACCCAGCTAGGTGCGCACCTAAATGCGATTTGTGGAACAAAAGTTAGGTGCCCACATAAATTGCTTAGGTGCCCACCTAGCTGTGTGGGCACCTAAGCAATTTAGGTGGGCACCTAAGAGTTAGGTGCGCACCTAACTTAGGTTGATCTCTGGAACTGGCCCCTGACAATTTTCCAGCACTTTTCTTGAAGACTTTAGACACTGAAGTTGCATATCCACTCTCGATTTTGTTCGAAATGAGTTTAAAATCTGCTATCCTTCCTGATGTGTGGTTAATGGCAATAGTAATTCCCATTTTCAGAAAAGGTATATCTTCTTTAAAAGAAAATTATAGGCCAATATTGCTCAAATCAAATTTATGTAAATTAATGGAAAGAATAATTGTAGATGACTTAATCTTATACCTTCTTGAAAACAATTTGATAACACATGAACAATATGTTTTTTTTAAAAAACGTTCCACATGCACCCAATTATTGAAAAGGCTTGAAGAATGGACTAAAAAAATTAATAACGGCAAGCGAGTTGGCTGCATGTATATTGATTTTGTGAAGGCATTCGACACGGTCTGCCATGTGAAATTAATAGTCAAATTAAGAGCTTATGGAATTAACTATGAGTTACTAAATTGGATATCTGCTTTTCTATCAAACCAAACACAACGTGTTTTGGTTAACGATTCCTACTCAGAACAAATAAAAGTAAAGTCCGGGGTGCCGCAAGGCTCTGTACTTGGACCAATATTGTTTGTTATATATATAAATGACATTGTTGGTTGTCTTGAAGGTTCATGTGGGATCAAATTGTTTGCTGATGATGGGAAGATATATGAATCACGTGTCAATAATAACACTTCTCATTTAGAAAACAGTCTTGAAAATTTTTGCCAATGGACAAAAAAGTGGCAGCTAAATGTGGCAGTCACAAAATGTAATGTCTTATCAGTTGGAAATTTATTGATTCCAGAAAAAACGTACTCATTGTCAGGAATAAATATTGAGCCTGTTAATCAAATACGAGACCTCGGCATATGCATAACAAGTGATTTAAAGTTTTCAAAACACTGTGCTAATATTTCTAGCAAAGCTTATGGGCGTGCTTCATTAATATTACGTTGCTTTAAAAGTAATAATCCATACTTTTAAGTTCGCGCGTACAAAACTTACGTAAGACCCATTTTGGAATCAAATAGCCCAGTGTTTAACCCATTTTTAATTCAGGACATTAAATGTATAGAAAGAGTACAAAAGTATTTTACCCGAAGAGTCTTTCAAAAATGCAAACTACCTAAATCAGAATATTCAGTTAGGCTTAAAATGTTATTTTTGGACACGTTGGAACTTCGCAGAATTAAATTAGATCTGTGTATGGTTTACAATATTGCTCATGGCCATGTGGATCTATCATTTAACGACTTTTTTACATATGATAATAAAATGTATAATACCCGAGGCCACATATACAAGATAAAATATAATGATAAATATAAACTAAATTCTCGTAAGTATACATTTTCCCAACGTGTTATTGGTGTTTGGAATACATTAAACAATAGAACTGTATGTGCAAATTCATTGACATTGTTTAAAAAGTTACTTGACAATTGTGATCTTGATAAATAAATAATCTTGATCAATTGTGATCTTGATTCTGTTTACTAGGCGGTAATATTAGGGTGTATAATGCCTTTACTTGCCTTTTTGTCGTTAATTTAATTAATGTATTAATTAATGTTAATTAATTAAGTTAATGTAATTTTTCACTTATTGACAAATAAAATCTTTTCAATTCAAAGTATATAAATTTACTATATATAACACAAAGATTAATATTTCTGTACTAAAATTAAAATCAGACAGAGGGGACAAAAAATTGGAGTTTTTTTTTAAAAAAAAAAAATTTTTTTTTTCTTCCTCTTTTTAAACAATTTAGATAATAAAAATTTTTTAAATTGTTCTATATAGTATTATTAAAATAAAATAATTTTTATACAATATTTATAATGCCTAAAAGAAGTCTATGAATTTACATTATTTAAAACACAAAAATTTTTTAAAAAATTTAGATAATAAAAAAAAATAATTTTAATTATAAAAAAATATATTTTAAAATTCTTACTTTTTGGATCCATGGCAAAAAAAATTTTTCACAAAAAATGAAATTATTTTTTTTTCACAAAGTAAATACAATAAAAAAAATTTTATGGAGAGAATAGTACAAATTCTATAAATGTTCCTGTATTTATATCTTTTTTTAAAAACTATTTAGAAAAGATTTACTATATGTTTAAAATTTGCATAAGCACATTATTATATCTATTTATATCTTCTTTTGAACTATAGGAAAAGATTTACTTACTTGTTTTAAATTTGCATTGGCTTTACATTTTTTGAACTATAGGAAAAGATTTATATACTTTTTTAAAATTTGCATAGGCACATTAAATTAAATTTTAGAAAACTATAGGAAAAAGATTTACTCACGTTTAAAATTTGCATAGTGGCATTAAACCAAATTTTTGGTAGTGTAGCAACTACAAAGCATGAGCAATGTAGAGAGACAAGGGGCAACCAGAAATTGAAGATTTATAATTCTTATAAAATTTACATAATTGTTTATATAATTCATTTTTTGGTGACCTAAATTTGTAAATTCTTGATATAGTTGATAAAATTTATCGTGAAAGAAACATTTTTGGAGCATATATGTACAATTCGGATTATTTGACTATAAAATATATTTAAACCCAAATCATTGCTGACGTTACTAGATTTATGAATATATCTGATAACCTTAAAATTGTGTTCATCTGTTTTATTGAATAAATTAATGTCAAGTTTACCAAAATGATTAATATTTAAATCTGAATCCAGAAAGTTGTAAGAATTATTTGAGATATTAGTTTTTTCTAAAGGTATTTCTGCTGGATAAATTTGCTTACATATTTTAAAAATACTATTACAGTTGAAATTAATTATATCATCTATATATTGACATGTATATTTAGTTTTATTCGATTTCTTATGTTTGATTTTAAATATTTAAACTCCATAAAAGAAAGAGTGAGATCTGCAATTTGTGGTGAAGCGTTACCACCCATAGGAATGCCCGAACTTTACCAAAAAATGGTTTGAGCAAATTTAATGTATGAATTTTTTATTATAAAGTTAACTATTTGTTAAACTTTTGTTTTACCAAAATACAATTTTCCTATAAGTATATCCGAGTACTAGCCATTTTTTTAACTAGCAATGACGTATTTTTTATTAGCATTAGCAAAAAGCAAATTAAACAATTCAAACAAATTTTTTAAAACCACTGTATAGGGCAAACTAGCATATAATGTACTAAAATCACCACTAAATAAATTATGAAAACCATTAATATTTTTGCTAGGATCTAAAACTTCTAAAGAGTTGTCTACTGACCAGTACGTAGTTCCAATTTTATCTTTAAGTGCTGAACAATAATTTTTAAAATGTTGACGAAAAAATTTTAATATTTTACTTAAAACAATTGATAGATCTTTGGTACTACATTTACTGGCCCCTGATATGTAACGAAACTTGATGGGTGTTTTATGAAATTTTGGAATGCTAAACAATTTTGGAATACATTTGTCTTCATTTTTTACAGATACTCCTTGTTGATTTGAAAATAAAACGTGATCATTAATTAAATTACCTATATTTATATTTGTCATAGGGTGGTAAACTCGATTGCCAATTATACTTATAATGTTATTTAAGCTATAGATACCCAATTTATTACTTATGTTAAGAGCATAAAATTTTTTACATATAATAGCAAAGTTATTATTGGCTTTGTCTATAGTTGTAATTATAAATTTATCATGAATAGACTTAAGAAGACGTCGAATAGTCATAAACTTTTGTAAATGTTGTAATAATGTTTTTATTTATATAGAAATTAATACGATTAGATATTATGCACGCTGCTCTTTTTTTTTAAATTTTCAAAAAAGGAAATAGCTCTTTTAAATTTATTTAAACAAAATTTAATAAGTTTGCCTATGCTTTTTATACAGGTTAAAAAAACTTTTTGCCAATTAAGTTGCTGAGGTAATCTATATCAGGAATGCATAAGGGTAGGGAATGTCCGACTGTGTGTTAAACTTTTGTTCAAATTGTAATTAGATTATTCCACAGTGTAGATTTTTTATCACGTAGAAATAAAAATTTGCGAACGCAAAACTCCTAGATGAAGTTTTTCAACATACTACACTGTCGAAAAATTCAAATTAGTAAATATTCGATTTTTTACATAAAATCATTTATACGTCCGATGCAACAAAAAACCTAGAACATTTGACAACATTACGTGGAAAAAAACCTCTGCTGAGTATTTTACGTTCACGGATTTTTGCAGTTCGAAGGTTGTGGATTTTTTTACATGATAAAAAATTTACACCGTGGAATAATCTACCTATAATTTGAACAACTGTTTAACACACACACACCCCATTTAGCCCCAAAATTCATAAGTTTTTTTAAAATAGTATTTTCTATAATATTAAGATTACCAGTTACAATGATTCTAGGAAATTTGAACGCCAGCACTTGATCGCCGAGCATTTGACCGCCAGCATTAGAACGCCGCGCACTTGAACGCCGAGCATTAGACCGCCGAGCATTAGACCGCCGCAGTACGCGTTGCTTTAAAAAGGACGTTAAAACTCCCCGCAAAGGTGGTATAAACTCTCCCCAAGAATAAAAAAACTCAATAGAATATAAAAAATGGTTTTAATATAATATTTAAACAAAGCAATGTTGTTTTAACAATAAACGGTAAGTCAAAAATTTATATTTTTCCTTGAAAATAAAGAAAAAACTTAGTGAACGGTTAGTTCTTTAATAATTTAAACCTGTTTTTCCTGAGCCTAAGCAAAACCTAAAAATCAAACTTAAAAATTTTTTATGATAAATTTATATTTAATGGTGTTTTTTTAAGATAACTAATTTTTTCCTAAGCCTAAGCAAAACCTAAAAATTAAACAAAAAGTTTATACTTAATAGTTTGTTTTGCAAAGACAAAAAAACCAAAACTTTTTATGTTTGAGAAGTTTATACAGGGTAGTGCTGTGTTGATACAATTCTCTGTAGCGTAGGTCGGTGGCGGAAATCAAAAATTTGCATGAAATTTATATGGAATACTGCGGCGGTCTAATGCTCGGCGGTCTAATGCTCGGCGTTCAAGTGCGCGGGGTTCTAATGCTGGCGGTCAAATGCTCGGCGATCAAGTGCTGGCGTTCAAATTTCCGGACACCGTTACAATATGTATTAATTCTTTATTATAAAATTTAAAATGCCTACAGTCACAGCCTTGAAATAGCAATTTATTTAAATAATTGTTGTTAAGATTTTCCGAAAAGGTTGTTTGATTACAAAAATAGAGCTAATACTAGGTGCATATGTATAAACAATTTTAAATTTTACATTGCTTTCTGTAGGATTTGGTAAAAGTGACATTAGACTAGTATCATTAAATAAATTGCTAAATTTAATTTAATCCAATCTATTATTAACAAAATTGGTAGAAATGTATTTAATATTAATTTTTTTGTTTAGGTTTGTTTTGATGTTTAAATCAATAAGCAGCCATTGCATGAACACCTAGCTTAACCCAAATATTTAATTGTATAGATTCAATATGAAATAAAATATTCCTAAATTTTTTTAAGGATACAGTATTAAAAAGTTTTACTGAAAGAAAGCGGCTATTTTCTATTTTAATTTGATACCTTGATTGTGTGACGTCCAGAAATATGAGGCCGAATAAATCGAGTTTTTGTAAGAAAGAATGCAAACAATTTTCTATTTTTAGCTTTTTGACTGAAAAATGAGCGACACACGACTTGAACCTATAATCTTCAGCCTCAGTACCTCATTGACTGACATGCTGCGTTACACAATCGCTCGACATTGTTACATTACAACTCTTATTTATAAGGCGTTATATTTCTGAAACATTAACACAACAGGTGTTGCGACACCTACCCACCTAGATTGAAGCGCCTAGCCTACCAATTTGACAACTATATAAGGTCCGAGCCGCAAGTCCACCACTAGTTCACGCCCTACTCTTTGGAGCTAACCCTAGTTACAACCTGCCGGTCACTGCAAGGCCGGCAAGGGCACATGTGTGGCGTACCAATGGATGTGTATCGCTCACCAAATCTAAAGTCCTGAAATATGAGGCCACTGCAACATTTCTGAGCGTTTTGTCGTGCCATTTTTTCCACCCGGTTTTTGCGCAAATATCCGTATTTTGCGCAAATAGGCCCCGCCTCCCAGCTCCCTTCTACGCGCGCGTGATTGGCTGTCAAAGAAAGGCAGCGAGCGACTGGCGCGCGACCCGCGGGATTTAGCGAAAACAAAACAGGTGTTGGAGCCCTTCTTTAACTTCTCGGTCCTGTATTGTTATTTCGGATTTTTGCGGTCATTTCAGAACGAAAAAAAATTTTTATATGATTTGCTATAGGCAAACAAAATCTAGCTGACCTCGATATTTGTAGTATTGAATCGACTATTTAACAACAAATTCATTCAAAATAATTTCACAAAAGTGGTTTAGTAATAAAGATAAAAACATGTATTTTAACACCAAAATGCAAATTTTTTAAGGGCTAGAAGTTATGGTTAATTTATCTATATTTTGTAGAAAGGCAGAATTTAAAGAAAAATTCGTTTTTATTTTTAAAAAAAACGTCATAACTGCACAATTTTAATTGGTCCGCTCATGTCTTCATACTAATTAACGAGATTAGCCAGATATAATTCCACCATAATTATTTCTGAAATCCAAAATTTTCATAAAAACTAAAAATCAAAAAAATACTGGTATCAGCGTATTAAATAGTTCTTAATATTGCTGTTTCTTAAAGCTCCGAGATCCGGAAAAAGTTTTGAAAAGCGCAAAGCAACCCCCCCTCCCCCGATATCTCCATTATAGTTTTGTGTCAAATTCATGCATATTTAAAAACAATGTCATATAGTAGAATATTTTGTAAACAATTTTTTGGATCAAATTTTTTACAAAACTTATTCAAAAAAACAATAAAAGTATCTTGAAAAAACCGGGTTTAAGCTCCGGAGTCCCTTCCGTTTTAAACGGTCGGAGCCCTGACGCATGATATTGGAGAATAGGAACAACAACAAGGAAAAGTACACTTTGCTTAATTAATATCAAGGAAAATCCTGTCTGCATTTAATAACTTTTGCAAAAATGCATTCTAGTAAAATATCTTCGGAAAAAAATTTTACTCATTTTTAAACAGAAGATTGTTTAGCAATTTTTAAAACACCCTGTTAATATCAAAATAAAAGTTAACGTAATTCTTATGCTGTGCTTTGTTATTAATAAAACGTGATATTTTTTTAAAAACATCTAATATTTTCAGCGCTTAAATAACAAAATATTTCATTATTTGAATTATAATTCATACAAATGTGAGCATTGTAAAAAGTCTGACAAAATTTTTTCAAAAATATAAATTAAATTTATTTTTAAATTTAAATCATTGCTTTTATTGTATTCAAACTTTTTATGTCTGTTTAATATCTTAGAAAATTCGGTCTGCGCTTAAAACCTTTACAAAAATGTATTCCAGTAATTTGAAAAAAAAATCACCCATTTTTTTACAAAAGATTATTTTGCATTTTTTTTAAAACAATATCAAAATAAAATTTAACTTAATTTTTATGTTGCGCTTGCTTATTAATAAAAAGTGATTTTTGCGCTTGCTTATTAATAAAAAGTGATTTTTAAACAATATCGAATATTTTCAACGCACAAATAACAAAATATTGTATTATTTGAATCAAAAATTCATACAAACGTGAAGCGTCAAGCGAAAATTTATTTTTAAATTTAAATCCAAAACAAATGTTTTTGCTTTATTCGGGCGTTTCTGTGTATCTTTGGACGCACCAAAAGAATACATCTTTTTTACACAAAATTGTAGCTTTTTAAAAGACTACCTGGTGATCATATTCTTTTAATTTTGTTGTTATTTTTAAAAAAAAAATTTTAATATAAATTCGTTAAAATCAAGATGATTTTTTGATTTAGCAAAAGTTAATAATAATTCAATTTGTATAGAAATTTGTTTATGATGTTTCTTTGAGATGCACTTTATTTCAACTAATTTATCAAAATAAATATTATTAACAATTTTTTTAAATGTTTATAAAATTAAAGTGTTCAACTACAAATAGTTTAAATATTTGTTAAAGTGCGGCCAAATAATTTTAGTATTTATAATAAAATTAAAAATATTTTGACTCTGTCTAAATAATTTTTCCCCGAATTATATTTCCGTTTTTCTCCAAAACGAAATATTTCTTCTTTCCCAGGGTTTGTTTCCCAGCTCAGAGATTTGGGCGACCGGCAATTTCAGCTTTGGCCAGGTGTTCACCCTCCGGAATTTTCTGGCAGTGGGGAGTTAATCCTTATAAAGGATACCGCAGCGCCAAGACCGGTCATAAAGAACATGCCGCGAGTTTTGATCCAGGGTCTTTCCCGAACAGCATTTTTTGCCAAGACAGGAAATACCAAAGAGTAATTAAAAGGATAATTATGGCCAGGACTGAGATTTTGGGTTGTAAATCTCCCAGGCTGGGAAAGAAATCTTGGGACGGAAAAAATACCAGAATAACAGAAACAAAATAACACACAACAACTGTAAAAACGTAGTAAATCTTTTTTCTAAAAAATAGCAGTACTCACTTAATATTTTTTTAAATTGAACCAAATTTTAAACTCAAGCTTTTTGGTTGCTCTGAAAGATTTCTTTTAAGTTTTATTAATATTCGTTCGGCAGAAAAATTTTCTTTTCAAAAAACAGCATTAGAAATAAATAACCACCCGTTAATCGTTGGGAATTGTTTTTGGTAATACAATTTTTTTCTCAGTGTGACTTGATACATAGATTATTTTTAAAATGCAACATAAAGATACACCACGAATTAACTGCACCTTTAAAGGATGAAAATATCGAAATTTAACAGTAAAACTTACTTGGCTCGTTTTGCCATTATTTATCGTTTAAATCATTCAAAAACGTTTTGATTTTTTTTGTTAAAAGGTGAGTGCGGAGTCAAACTTTTTGTCTTCGATTTTGATAATTTTTGGGAAATTCTTACCCCTGCCTCCAATAGCCCACAAAATTTTTTTCCTCAAAATATCTCCAGTAGTTCAGGAGTTATGACCCCCAAAAATGGCGTTTTTCGACAATTTTGTATGTGAAAAATTACTCAATGGGTATAACGATTTAAGTTACAAATTATGCATTTAAAAAAGCGGCTACTTCCATTGATACCGTGATCCTTAAGATTGGAGCAGTATTTGTCGAGATATTGCGTTTCCCGTACAAAAAACCAACGATATTTTCGTTAAAAACACCAAACGACGGCAGCGTTTTTATGAAGTTTCCCAACCTTTTTTTCCTTCTCTTTGTGTTTTTAGCGAAAAAATCGGGGATTTTTTGTACGAGAAACGCAATATCTCGACAAATACTGCACCAATTTTAACAATAAAGATATCAAAATAAAGTAGAAAGTAGCCGCTTTCTTTAACTGCATAATTTTTAACTTAAATCGTTATACCCATTAAGCAATCTTTCACGTACAGAATTTTCGAAAAACAGCATTTTTGGGGAGTCATAACTCCTGAACCACTGGAGATATTTTGTTGAAAAAAAATTTTTGGGCTATTGAGGGCAGGGGTAAGGTTTTTACAAAAAATTATCAAAATCTAAGACAAAAAGTTTGACTCCGCACCGCACCTTTAAGGTAAGTTCTGAAAATATAAAAAGGTTAAAAAAATCTCGAAATTCCACGGAATTCCTATGAAAAGTATTCTAGACTCGTTTTGCCGCATTAAAACATCGCTCAAATTTTAAAACAGGTCGCAATAGCAACGCATACAATTTGAACTTGCCAATTTATCGCATAACTGCATAAGGCGAAATAAGTTTTTGAAAAACATTAATTAATGAAAAACAATAAGAGCATATGTGGGATATTTTAGAAACTAAATCTCCAGTCAAAATTAGATTTTTTATGTGCCGAAGCGTAAAATAAAGTTTTTTTGCACCCTGTGAGATTTTATTTTGAAATAAATTATCATGTTCCAAATGAACTAAATGATAATTAATTTGAAACTGAAATGCTAATTTTTGGCGGATAAAGTTTATTAATTTTCGTGTAATTTGCAAAAAAGCCAGATTCTACGTTTCATCACCATATCCGCACATGTTTAATCTTTTTTGTCATCCCCTTACAGTTTTGAACGTTTCGCAAATTTTATCTGGTTGTTTTTTTTACAGAAATTACCCGGTAAATTTCAAAAGTAATTATACAATTTATAATAATTCATTCAGATTCTGTCAGGTGGCACCAATTAAAAAACTTTTTTTAATAAACACATTTAATGATTTTGTATTTATATAGCTTGGCACGTTCGAAAAAAACACCAAGGTAATGATAAAACGTGGTGCTTAGACTGAAAATTTCAATTTAATTTTAGTGTATAGTAATTTAATAACAGCAACTTAATTACCCATATTTTTATAATTATTTATCAAATTTTTCAATGTGGAACATTAGCTTAAACTTCCCACCTAAGCATATGTACAGTAAATAATATTGCATGAATTAAAAATATTTTGTGCACTTTGTTTCCGTTAGCATTCTCCGCCCAACATTATGTTATCAGTCCGTTTATTTTTTATATTATGTTCTGCTCCATGTATTCTTCCCCAGAAGTTTATTTTGGTGTGTTTGTTTTCTGAACTTTTTTTAATGCTGTGTCTAAAGTTTCTGTGTTTTTTGTTGCAAATTTTAAATTGTATTTTAATAGAAAAAACATTCAGAAAAATCAAATTTTAAAAAAATTTGAATTTAAATTATTTTTGAAAAATGATTTTAAAATTAAAAAAATAGGGACATAATCGGTTTCACCTATTGATATTGTAAACTTTTACAATATTAAAAAAATCGCGAAATCTCAATAATAACAATAACAAAATAACAACAATAACAAAATATACAATATTAGATAAAATAATTTTATATAATTAATTAGATCATTTTTGTGTGTAATAAGCGAAGGGCGTCGTTTTCCGCCCAATATCTGGTTGGCTGGCGAAGGCCGGGAAAAAAGGTGTCTGCTCTTTTACGCGCGGTGTAAACCGAAAGACAGGGAGAGCCCAGAAGTGACGATTGCTCACGTCACTTTCACTGAACGACTGGCGCAACGAGCGCAGTAAATCAGCGCAATGAGTAGGCGTGGCTCGCGAGCAAAAGAAAATTAAAAGGTATCCAAGACGACAAAGAGACCAATTAGCGCGCGCTCGGCCAACCTTTGTTTACCTTCCGACAGCCAATCAGCGCGCACTAGATTATGGAGTCTATTGGGGTGTGTTGTATCTGCTAAATTTCGAAGTGCTGAATAAATCGAGTTTTTGTAAGAAAGAATGCGAAACAATTTGTTATTTTTAGCTTTTTGACTGAAAAATGAGCGATACAGGACTTGAACCTGTAATCTCCAGCCTCATTACCTCATTGACTGAGGTGCCGCGTTACACCATCGCTCGACAGTGTTACATTACAACTCTTATTTATAAGGCGTTATATTTCTGAAAAATTAACACAATGGCAATTGTGACAAGTCTTAAGATTGGAGCAGTATTTTTCAAGATATTGAGTTTCCTGTACAAAAAAACCCCGCGATTTTAGGGTATAAAAAATAATAATGTAGGCAAAATGTTAAGCAAACTTGATCAAATCACAGCCTTTTGTGTTTTTAACGAAAAAAACCTAGGGTTTTTGTACGGGAAACGCAATATCTCGACAAATACTGCACCAATCTTAACAATCAAGGTATCAAATTAAAATAGAAAGTAGCCGCTTTTCTTTAGTAAAACTTTTATAACTAATTATTTTATACTGATTAATAAATCTTTCAAGTACACTATTTCAAAAAAATGAGTTTTGGGGGTTATATCTCCTTAACCCATAAAGATATTTTAGCGAAAATTTGTTGTTGGCCTATTGGAATCAGAGGTAACGTTTGCACAAAAAATAATTAAAATCGAAGAAAAAAAGCTTAACTCGATACCTTACCTTTAAGGAGCACGATTGCGGTTCTACTAAACAGTTGGATGACTCAAGAAATTATGCACAGAAATGCTTGTGTCCAAAATGGAGTTGGAATTGCTCTTGCTAGCAAGGTCCATCGCCAGATATAGATTTTAATCTAAACGAGGCAATAGAAATTAATTTTTTTGAAGATAGCTGCTTCTTAAAACAAAGCAAAAATTATTCCACTCAACAGAAAAAAGGACAATTTACACAGATGCAAGTTTCGAGTGGTCATAAATATTTGGTTTAGAATTTACCCATGTCCACCACTGAACAAATAAATTCCTATGAGTCTAACACTAACTCAGTAACTCAAAAAGTGTACTGAAAGTTTTGTGAAAACCATTCATGTCCTCTTAATGCTAAAAAATTTTGTTTTTACCAACACAGTGAACTAAATTTTTATAATACAAATAAAGATTAAAAATTCCAATTAAAGCAACTTTTACTTATTTATTGAAAATTTTCCAATAAACATATCAAACAAATCTCAAGATTAGTTTGATATAACTTTTAACTATATAGAAAACAAAACAAATAACTTCTTACTTTGATGTACAACGAAACAAATTTACATCTCTGTTTTTATCACTATAACAATATAAATCTGTAACAAATTTTATATTTCAAACTTTATATGCATTAAAAAAAACAATCAAATTAAAAATAAATTCTATCAGAGTGAAAATCTTGATGTGGTACAGTAACCACTTGTTTTTTAGAAAGTATCTCTTGCAGAGAAACACCTGACGCAACTTACTAATAATTGGTTACATAAGCGTTGAAAACTTTTTTAAAAATTTTTTTCGCTCGCAGGTTTATTGTTTATTTCTTCCTGAAGAAGAGCGGTTACGCCCTTAATTTCACCCTGGAAGACTTTAGCTTTAATTTTAATTATAACTTGAGTCTTTAGTAAAAAAAACCGTGAGAAGTCAGGTTAAGAAGGGTAATTTGGCAAACAAAAAATTTATTTTTAAAATACAAAAACCAAAAATTGACATTTATTTTGTTAAAAAATAAATTATTTTTATGTTTGTTTGATAAAAAAACAAAAAAACGTAATACCGGTGCGCAATCTTGTTAAAATGTAGACAAACTTAACAAACTATCAAATTTACAATTAAACTACTTGCTCATTCTTCTTAAAACTTGCTTTAAAAAAATTTGCTGTTGAAAATTGCCGTTTTCCTTAAATAAATATTTGATAACTTTTCCAAAAAAATCATTGAAATTAAAAAAAGTTTTACTTTTTACTGCAAATTTAAGGGCGTAACAGTACTTTTCTTTTGATTTTGAGTTGTTTTTTTGCTTTTGAGTTGATGATGAATCAGCAACCTAAACCCGAGTTTTCAGTTTTCCATACAAACCGTTTTTTTCGTGCGCGCGACTGAAAATATACAGGCTCAAAATTTGTGCGCGGAAATTCGTGCGCGCACGAATTTCGTGCGCTAACTTTATATACTTATATATTCCTCATAAATAATAACAATAATTTTAGTGTTCTATACAAATTTTTATAATTTATAATAAACCTTAAGTTTTTTACAAACTGGTTGGTACGTTATATTAAAAATAAAAAAATAAAAATCAGATGTTCGTTTTAAAAACGAACCGTTTTTTAAAAATGAACAGTCTGTTTTTTTAAACGACCGGTCCATTTTTTGCGCTGCCGCCGTTTGTTAAACACTTGCCCGGCAAGTTGCCGCATGCAAAATAATGAAATGAAAATAAAATACAATGATTATTATTATTTATTATGTAACCGGAAAATAGAAGAAAGTTGGTCAAACTTTTACCGGAAGCAAAAAAAATCAACAAAAAGGTACCTCTTATAATATGTTAACGTTTTTAACAGTTTCCAAAAGTTTTTTTGGCAGGTCCAGGCTATTCCCTCCCCCCTAAGTACCCCAGTCCAGGCTTCCCCCCCCTAAGGACCCTTCAATCCAGGCTACCCCGGGGTCAAAATTTTTCGAAAATTTGGTCCAGACTGACCCCCCCTCCTGGGCCTAAAAAATGGTAAAAAATTGGCTGACCCCGGGGTCAAACCCCCCCCCTAGCCATCAGGGGTCGGACACCTATGGTCGCAACAGGGCACACCACAGACACAAACATAAACATCATTCACACAGAGCAGGGACGTAGCCAGGGGGGGCAGGGGGGCGGCCGCCCCCTCCCCCCGAAACGGTCGGACCGGAGGAAAAATAAGGATAGTGGTTGGGCGGGGGGGCGGCCGCACCCCCCGAAATGGTCGCCAGATAGTAAAATTTGGGTGTTTTCAGAGGCTAAAAATTCAAAATTTTCTAGCGCCTCGCTAATCGCTCGGCGCCAAACTTTAAAATAATTTTAGTACCCCAATGGACCCCCAAAAACCAAAAATTTGTTCCGCTTCGCTTCGCTCAGCGGTAACTTTCTATAGTATACATACATATATCTCGTTATTTATGTTGCCTGATGCTAATGTTATTTCAAAGTTAGTACAATAATTTTTATAAGTAATAAGTACTACACAGAAAGCAAAACAAACAATCATATTGGTTGATTTATGTACCTCTCCCCTCCTAAATTTTCCTGCCGCTTATAGCATTGGCTCGGATTTTTTTCATATAGGTAGGTAACCTAGAAAACATGGAGCCGAAATGCTGCTTATGTGCTTTGGTTTACAATGTGGGTTTAGCCAAGGGGTCTGAAACTAACGTCTCTAAATTCCTTTTGTGTAAAATCCAGGCTCTGCCAATGTGTGCTTATGTAATTTTTAACTAAGAAAACATGTTTTTACCGCTAAAAACATTAGATAAAAGGTTATTAGGCCAAAAACAGTGTATTATACAGCTTTATCTACGTTTATCCCTGCTTTTTTAACGTTTTCAAAAATTAAGGGGGGGCTCCGCCCCCCCCCAAAATTTCGGGACGGGGGGGGGAGGGGTCCGCCCCCCCCCCGAAATTTTTTTTTGTACTACAATCCGCCCCCCCCCAAAATGAAACTCTGGCTACGCCCCTGACACAGAGGCTAAAGTCCTCCCAATAGCAACACACATTCAACTCCGTGCAAAACAAGCAAAATTGGCAGCCATGTACACAAACAATCCACTCAACTATTTAACACAACAACCTGCACCGAGCAGGCTCAAAAAACAAACAATTTTTCACAACAACAACTACACAACAAACATTCCAACAGACATACACAACAAAACCTACAAAGCACTAAAACAACAAATCCACACAAACACAGTCACAAACCACATCAACAACACTCCAATAAATCCAATACTACAAACAAAAGCACCAGCAATAAGCAACGAGGAAGAAAATCTTCCTCGCGGGGTCAGGAGAACCCTCGCCCAACTCAGGGCGGGGAAATCTCCTTTCCTCTACTCTTACCTACACAAAATAAATCCTACACAACACACATCACCAAACTGCCCGCTATGCAAAACACAAATACACACAACACAACACCTTTTCACATGCATAAACATTAACACGACCTTGGGACCAGAGGACCTTTGGGCAAACCCCGTTGCAGTTGCTGAGCTCCAGTTGGTGGGAGTGGGAAGAGGCGGTGAGCAAAGCGAGAAGCGTGCCGGACGGACCACACCAGTGTTGATGGAAACCCTGGCCACTGGCAAAGGACATACACAAACAACCCCCAACCCAAAGCTCAAGAGCGGCCTGACCCCTTCGCTCCCCCTCCCTCTGTGAGTTAACAATTAACCAAGCATAATTGTTTATTTATAGTCAAAAACACGATTTGTTAGTAAAAAACAGTGTAAATACGATTTGTTAGCATATAAAATTCAATATTAGACCTAACAACACTTATATAAATTACTGATTTAAATAATCTTTGTTAAAAATTGGACCCCCCTAAATTTGAAATCTCGCACTCGAGTCGACCCCCTTTAAAAAGTCAAGGGAGTGCGAACCCCCCTAACAAGTTTTGGCCTTCTACCCGGGGGTGGATCCCAATAGCGGACCTAACCAAAAACACCTATGACTAAAACTCCTAGCTGGAACCAGCTGAGACAATAAAAAAACTTAATCGCAACCTTCAAAGCAATAACCTGGTCAATATTAAACTATGGCTTCACCAATCTGGAAAAAGTCCATACCTCTTGAATCAATTTTGGAAACTACATACCAGTAGCATAGCCAGATGGATAGATGACCGCCACCTGCACCGTCAGATTTATTTATAAGGAGAGAGAACCCTTACGTTTTTTTGAATTTTGGGCAAAAAAAGTTGAAAAACATTTCTAATGTGTTTCAGAAACAAATAAATAATACTAAAAATCATCATCATCTAGATCCCAGTCTACAGAGGTTAGCGGTGCGTCCCTAAATCGTGTAGCGCCAGTCTTTTAACTGAATTTTTTTTCCGCTTTTCGGGAAATGTAAACAATAAATTATATTAATTATTACACAGCTTTAAGCATGAATAATTATTATACTACAACAACATTATTATTCATCGTTCTTTTTATTAATGTAAATAAAAAAGACGCATTTTGGTGAAAAATTTATATTATAAGTAAAGTATGTAGTAAGTTAATACTTTAAATCTGTGACTATAAGCAAAATTTAGCTTGCACAGCCCTATATTGGTTCATATTTTATTTTTAAATAAATATCAAGTTTTAAGAACCTAAAAAATATAGTTTTTACCGTGACCGACGCGGAAGACGCTGGTGTTTTGTTAGACGTTGGCATTTCTTTTACATGTCCGTCTGGTATTTCGAAAAGCACAAGAGGAATTTCGTTCTTGGTGAATTTGGAACCAAACTCGTAAGGATGATCGCAAATGTAGTACCCTTTCCTTTGCAGTTGAATAATATCACCTTTCCGCAAACTAGCCAATTCGGGCTCTCCGATCATTTCAAAATTATGCTGAAATTAATTGATTTAGGCAAATAATCGGGCATTTGTTGGAAGGAAGCATATGGGTGAAACTAAAAAATATTATGGGGAAACGTAAAGCATTAAGACTAGTGATATGCCCCGGAGCTCAGAGCTCAGGAGCGGAGCCCCACTTTTAGCTCCGGAGCAACCCCTGGAGTTTCGGAAGCTACGCGCTATTTTTTTTCTAATCTCATGAATAACAAAAAGTGATACCATATTATATTATTTTGTCAAGTTTTTTTACCAATTATTTTTTTATTTAATACGCTGGAAATAGTCTTCAAAATGTAGATAGAGTAATTTTAAATGTATTTCAAGCTTAAATAAGCTTAAAATCGCTCATTTAATGAGCGGAGCTCCGGAGCTTCCTCTGCTTCAAATGGCCGGATCTTCGAGGAATATTGGAGGGTAGGAACATCACTAATTAAAACTTGAACATCACTAATTAAAACATTTACGATCATGCTTTCTTGACATAATTATGCCAGGAGAAAAAGCATTTAATACATCAACTAATGTACCGAACATCCTATTTATCACTGACCAGAATGTCGCGACCTCACTACTGTTAAGTTTTGCAGTATTTTACTCGATTTTTATTTTATCAAAAAATAAAAAAACCCATTATATTGGTGAAATTGGGTATATACCTTAATCGTGTGAAAAACAGAAGGCGTTACCAAACGCAGATGGGCATTCAGCCAAATTTTTTTGTGGCCTCGATTTGTGTCTTGGGGGAGCAAAATATCGAGACTAGAGGGGTTAACCCCACTCTGCCCCCTCCCCCCCCCCTTTCTCACCTATGCCCCCGACCCTAAAATCAGAGGCTGGCCACCAATTTGGACAGTATTCAAATTTTTTGGAGGGAATTCTGTTGATATTTCTATACTATACTTTAACAACTAAAATTTGCTATTAAAAACAAAAATATAAAAAAAAACACAATATGTTGGTTTCTTTTTATTGTACAGTTAAAGTTAAGTTAACTCGAATAAAAAATATTAGTAAAATACCCGCGCGTTTAGACTCTTAGACTGCTTTCTTCTGCGTTGACAATAAACAATCATGATGAAAGTAAACGCTTCTTTTGTAGTCCTTTAAAATATAATTATCTTACCTTCGAATCTCTATTTATATATTCCTTCCAATCCTCTTCCTTTCCTAAAACAGCTTTACTAATCAGGTGGTCAAAGTGCGTACATACAACAGGTATAGGTTTCGGACTGCTGGTGTTGGAAATCCACGTCACTTTTAACGTCTTCTTAAAGTCCTAAAATGTCAAATTTAAATAAAAATAATAAGGTTTTAACCATAGATGAACACGGTCAAAAAGCTAGGGGGGTGTTTACCCCGGGTAAATGACATTTTAAAATCTAGGAGGGGGGTCCTGGGGGGGGGTCGAACCCCCCTCTAGCTTTCTAGGGGGGAGTCGACCCGGGGTGGAAGATTTTAAAACCTAGAGGGGGGTCAGGTGGGGTCCAATTTCCGAAACAAAATACTTTTAAACCATTAAATCTTTAATAATAGTTTTTTATAAGATAATACTACATTTTATTGAATAAAAACCCATATTTAGGCATAAAAAGTGCGTAAAAACATGAATTTGTGTTAAAAATTCACGTTTTTGGAAGAAAATTTAGTATAAAAAAAGTACTTAAAATTTTCTCGAGAGGGAAGGGGGGAGGGTCAGATTTCAAATCTAGAGGGGAATCAGGGGTAAAAAATTCGAAAATTTGGGGGGAGGGGGGGCTTCAGGATTTTTTTTCTAGGGGGGCCCCCGAAATTTCAAGGCTAGGGAGGTGGACCCCACCCTACCCCTCCCTTGTTAATCTATGGTTTCAACGTACTTAAAATAGCATGTGATGTGAAAAATTAGTTTGATCCTTCACTCACACGATAGAATACCTAGTATTATTATTACTACAGAAATTAACAGCAATTTAAAAAAACATTAAATTAATTAACAATCTTGCGTTAATGAATTTTTCCTTAACGAATAAATTAATGTGAAAAGAATGTTTTAAGTAGTATGTTTTAATAATACTGTCTAATTGCAAGATACATATTTATCATATCCATCTTCACTACAGTAAAATGAGCCGCATTCAACATGAAATACACGTGACAAAGATTCATTTTGTAGTTAATACGGTGCTGTTTTAAATCTAAAATGAGTCACAGTTGCATGTTTTATACGCATAGTGGCTTATTCTGCTTTGGTAACGAACGACGTAAATTATGCTTATAACATATCGTTAATATCCTAGGTTATGTTTATTTTAATTAATAATTTTTTTACCTTATTCTCATTTGTACATCCCTGTAAAATGTAAATTATAATAATAATAGTCTTTCCGCTTTACCGTTTAATAATGTCGTTTAGATGAATATATAGATAGGCTATTTCCCAGCTGTTACTTATAAATAACGTAAAAGTCATACATCGCTTTATAATAATAATTATTACTATTTGACTGGAACAAAACTATGTTTTATACACAATATTAAACAATTATTATTAAAACCAACAAATTATAAGTAATTTTACCCTTACAAAAATTAAATAACTACTAGAATGCAAAAAACTTCCAGCCATTTTATCGATAAAATGTGACAATATCAAGATAGTTCTTTTAAATAATGAATTTCCCAAGACAAAAAAATGAGTAATCTTGAAAAGTCTTAAACCTTACGTGTATTTTGTAATCTAGAAATCAATAGTTAATGTCACTACTAACTATTAAAGGTGTTAGAAAAATATTGGAGAAAAGCCACACAAAAAATAATGATAAACGTTACGGCATAAAGCGCTTCGTGATGTATGTACTTTTTACGACACTTGAATTTGATTAATAATAAATAAATAAATAACTAGTTTTACTTTATTATCTAAATCTAGATTAACATCGACACTTTGTACAAGCTTTCCATCTTTCGATTTATTGACTTTGTTGATTTTCATATTTCCCCAATCCATAAATGTGACAGTGTCACCGACGTTGAAAAGTTTGGCATCTTCTTGTTCGACTAGTATCTTTGGACCATACCATGCTGTCTTTTCCCCAGTCGCTGGGTTCTAACAATAAATTATAAAAATAACTACGTTTCGCATGATGGCAATAACTAAACGCACACATTCAAAAAATAAAACAATCAAAAAAAATTTTTAGTAGATCGTATGGATGGACTGTTAGTCTAGGCTCAAGGGAGAGTTGATGGAAAATAAATGGGATTTCGGCATAGGTAAGCACCGGTCTAAATAGGGCGGATTGCCTTCTTGCTACCCAGAAATACGGCGAAGCCGAATTTTTTGTATGTGGAACCCTTAAATTAATAGTGCATTTTAAAAGAAAAATCTTACCTCCACCTAGAGTATCCCTCATCCCCTTAATCCTAGGCACGCCCCTGGAAGGACACATAAATTAGAATGATAGAAGTACGGATAAACTCTTTCCAGGTTTAGGGGGATAAATTTTTTTTTTTTTTGTAATATTTAAGCTTGGACCTATCTTGAAACTTGTTGGTCTTTTTCATAATCCTGGCTGTGGCGTGGCAATTAATTACTATACTAGATGCTGACATTACAACTTTGGCAAGATCCAAAAATTGTAAAAGTATCATTGAAAAAAACTTTTTGCCTAGCGCCCGATCCCTCTGGATCCCCTTTATAAAATTTTATTTACTGATGGACAGGCCTTTTTTTGGATGATACCGATTTCAGAAGTCCGGCTGACAGCATTAACTCTTTACCATAATTTAAGGTTTTTAGAAAAACACCATTCTCTTTTTTTTCTCTAAAATTGTAGAAAAGGGGAAATCTTAGTACTAAAGACGCTTTTGGGACAGTCCAATAAAATTTTCGGTTGCTTCAGGTTACTATACTTTTACCGGGTATTTTTTTTCTTTAAAAAAAACAACTCGTAGGATTACAATAATACAATTTGTTGCGCTTATTAGGCTTAAAACAAATTAAGCATATCTGATGGATTAAACATAAACTCAGGTGTCTTGTGAAATCAATGAAATCTAAATTAATAAAAAATGATTTAGATTTTCATACGAACGAGACACTATCATCATAGTTAAAAAGAGTCACATAAGGTTTTGACATTTTTTAAAACGAAAACTATTTATTATGATTACTTTTTTTTAAATTCATGTACCTTTTTATGTTTAGCTAACTTTTTTTCTTCTGTTAACTTTTGCTCCAGTACGTTAACTGTAACAACGTCTTGTTTCAACACCGCCGTCATTCTTGGCACCACTGGATCGATTACCTTTCGGTTAAACGCCCAGATTTTGTCCCATTCCATCATATTGATTGATTTAGAAGAACCCTAAATTATTAATTTATTTCTGAAAATGGCTTGTTTTTTTAAAACAGAAATAAACTAGTTATAAAGCAATATAATATCAAATTATAATTTAAAAATATTCCGAACCCTTAAGAGTAGACCCACAATACACGGAATTAGGAGCATTGTTAATACAAAGCAGTTATATCCTCTCCAAGACACAATTCATTATGGCCACTAAAGGCCAATTGAAAATTTAAAATTTTCATAACTACTATCCGGGAAACACATTATTCGTTAAATACGTTATTAGATTAGCAAGCTATAAAAGTCATACATGGGCACGGGGGGGGGGGGGGTGGGGGGGGGGTTAACCCCCCCCCCCAAATTCTGAGAAGGGGGGTTTAACCCCCCCCCCACTCAGAAGTGGGGGGGGGGAGAAAAGGTTAACCCCCCCCCCCAATTTTGGAAAAATGAAGAAAAAAAATGTCTTTAAAATGACTTCTAACTGCCTCCAAACTTAAGTTTTGAGATCAAAATGAATGTTTTAAGCAATAAAAAGCTCAAAAATGCAATAAAAAGGGCTTTTTGAACTAAAATTAGCGTTTTTTACCTATTTTTCCTTCAAAATCGAAAAACGATATGGGTAAAATGCACTCCAGAAAAAAAACGATATGGGTATTTTGCGTTTCTCGGATTTTAACCCCCCCCCCTAATTTGGGGTTTAACCCCCCCCCACTCCGGACCAACTTGCCCATGTATGATAAAAGTAATATTACTTGGGCTATAATAAACTGCTTTAATCCTTCAACAGTCATTCCTCTTCGTAACACCCCGCGGACTGTCGGAAAACGAGGGTCGTCCCTAAATGCAAGAAAAAAGGTGTCTTTTTTATTATAAAACTTTGCAAATAAAAAAATAAACAGGGGTGGTGTGCAGTTTACAATATTTTTATAATTGTGGCTAGTCGTTCACGTTCTATGGTACTGTCATTTAAAAGTTTTTTGTTATTAAAAGTTTAATAAAATTTTGTTTCTTTAATTTTAACTAAGTTATGTGATTCGCATTCTACGCGCAACTAATTCTAAACGCGCAACTAATTCTAAGCGATTCCAAAATTTTTTTTTTACCGATAGCTCTGAATAAGTAAAAAGGTGGCTTTTACATAAACAAAGATTTATCATGCGCAAACAAAAAAATAATTCAATTTTAAGAAAAAACTATTTCTTATGTTAGCGAATTTTTGTTTAAAAAATATTTACAAAACAAAGAATTATTATTTACCAGCCTTCCACAAGTCCTTCATCAACGAACCACGTTAGTTTCCGCTTGCTCATAACTGTATTCGTCATATTTAATCTGCTATACTCGTAAATATGAGGTTTTCTAAGTCCTAATGCATCTAAAATTGACATAATTTAAATTGAATTCAAACATTCGACAAGCAAAACGTAATCATACCATTTTATTAATGCACTCATTTTTGAAAAAAACTACAAACATGTTTTAACAATTTTATTTAGGCTTTGCGCAGTAACCTTTGAAAGAGCACGAGCACCGTTTTTAAAACAATTTTAAAAACATAACCTATGAAAAATCTGTAAAACTATTAAATCAGTTAGAATCGTTGTTTTAAAAATATTGAAAATTTCAAAACGTTTTTTTTAACCTTTGCTTTACAGCATTTTTTTTACTAAATTTTATATTACAAAAACTACACGGAAACTAGCTTTCTTGTGATTGCTATTCATTCACCCTTCAATTTTGTTTTTATAACTTTGCTATAAAAGCAAAAACTATTAAAAAAAACTATTTTTAAAAATCAACGTGGAGAAGTACATAATAAACAACGAAACTTTAAAATTTTGTCTCGACTTCGGAATCACCAAACAACCTAAAAAACTAAAACTAAAAAAACACCAAAAACTACTAAAAAACTTTAAAAATATACCTAAAATAAAGTAGTACTGATCGTCTCGATCGTGATACTCGAGAGTTCGAAGAGCGTGGGTGACACCCTCCAGACTATCTACTACCGGACAACAAAAATCATACGTTGGATACACTCTAAAAACAGAGCAAAAGTACGTACCTGAAGCTTCAGGCATTTTTGACACAACGTTTCAAAACTAAGATTCTAGCATTTGCAAAATAATACGCAAGAAAACAAGAATGGTTTTGTAGCTACTATCTATCATATCGTGCATAATGATAGCATGGCTTTTAGGGCAAAAATACCGGATAGGTAGCTTAAATAAAAACTGCCCAAAAACAAGCCAAAAATTTTAAAAAGGGCTCCCGCAAAAACCTACTTTTAGCGTTTAAGTCCCAAAACCCCTAAATTCAAAAAGGCGATAAACGTAAAACGTTCACGGTAGGTAACCCAAATTTTAGGGAAAATATGGCTATTCGTAACAAAAGTTTAAAATCACAATTTTTTACTTTAATAACACATCCTGATTTAGAAACGAATCTGTAGTTTATCAACTCGACTTTCAAGGATAAACAATTATTTTTGACTGAAATTTCGATAATTCTCGAAATAAAAATTTTATTAAACCCCAAATATAAAATTGTAACCGTTTTTAACGACATCCTTAAATTATATGTTTAGAACAAAAAAATTTCGCTTCGCACCTATGCACTAAGTTCAATCTTTCTTTGAGCAATTTTGTAGTTTTTTGCGGTAAAATTTTTTTATGAATACCACCCTATTAGATTTTCAGAACAGGCCGGATCGGATATTTTACAGGATCAGATCCGGTAAACCGTATTTTAATATTATTTGTTTTTCTTGTTGTGTAATATGGTTCTAAAAATAGTCTTATTGAAATGGAAATAGAAACAGAAATAGATTAAATTTTTTTTAAATACTGATCATAGATGAACAAGGGGGTAGGGTGGGGTCCACCCCCATGGCATCGAAATTTTGCCCCCCTCCCTAGCCAAAAAAAACAGGGTCCCCCCTCCGCCCAAATTTCCGAATTTTTCACTCCTGACACCTACTGGAATTTGAAATCTGACCCCCCCCCCCCTCGCACCTCGCGAAAATTTAAGGTACTTGTTTATACTAAATTTTGTTTTAAAAACGTGAATTTTTAGCACATACTCATGTTTTTACACCCTTTTTTACGCCAGAATATTGCTTTTTATTCAATAAAATGTAGTATTGTCCTATAAAAAAAGAATTATTAAAGTTATTATGGTTTAAAACTGTTTTGCTTTGGACACCGGACCCACCTGACCGCTGACCCCCTCTAGATTTCAAAATTTCGTACCCCGGGCAACCCCCCTAAAAAGCTAGGGGGAGGGGATCGGAGCCCCCTGGGACCCCCCCTAGAATTAAAAATTCACCTCGGGTAGGGTAACCACCCCCATTAGACCGGACCGTTTTCACCTATGAGCCCAATTATATTTACAGTGGTACGAATTCATTCTTTAAAGTTGCCAAAAAATAATATTATGAAAAAAACATAAACAAGAAATGAATAATGAACGTTTTTTGTTCAACTTGCACTCAAATAAAATTGCATTGCAGGAGAATATTATTATCTCGCTTCGCTGCTTTTTTAAAGATTACTTTATTCATAAGTGGGCAAGGGCGTTCGGGGGTTTATACCATACATGGGCACGGGGAGGGGGTTGGGGGGGTTAACCCCCCCCAAATTCTGAGAAGGGGGGTTTAACCCCCCCCCACTCAGAAGTGGGGGGGAGAAAAAGTTAACCCCCCCCCCAATTTTGGAAAAATGAAGAAAAAAAATGTCTTTAAAATGACTTCTAACTGCCTCCAAACTTAAGTTTTGGGGTCAAAATGAATGTTTTAAGCAATAAAAAGCTCAAAAATGCAATAAAAAGGGCTTTTTGACCTAAAATTAGCGTTTTTTACCTATTTTTTCTTGAAAATCGAAAAACGATATGGGTAAAATGCACTCCAGAAAAAAAACGATATGGGTATTTTGCGTTTCTCGGATTTTAACCCCCCCCCCCCTAATTTGGGGTTTAACCCCCCCCCACTCCGGACCAACTTGCCCATGTATGGTTTATACCACCCCAAAAATCCCATTTATAGCCGATTTTCACCTCTAAAATTTGGAGGTACCCGGACAAAAAAATTTGGCGGGTCCCAGTACTAAAAATGGGGGATTTAAAAAAAAATGTAAAAAAAAACCCCAAAAAAAAAATTCGGAAGGCTGCCCACCTATGACTTTAGTGAAATATGTCTTGACTCGACCATGAAACTGATTTAGTTCAGTAGTTAAAACTGGTCACCTTGGGCTTGAAAACTGTTTAAATAAAATAAAAAAATAAATAAAATAACTTTTATTAGTCCAAAAAATTCATATAAAGTAAAAATCACAATAGTACGTACAAACCAAATAATTTTTACATTAAATACAAATTGAACTAATAATTATAAAGCCGCACAGGTAATATAAAATTACAACTCATAATGCAGCTTGTTGGATACAATCAGATTTGTAATTCATAGGAAGTATTTGAGAGAAATAATATTGTGCCATTGAGCCACCAGGACTGTGCTGACCTTCGGGCAGCACCTAACGGGCCTACGGGTTCCACTACCACCTAAACCTGGTTGCTGGATCTTTTCTTTTATAGAAATGTGTCCAGCGTGGCATAGCTAGAGTTTGTTGTTGTACGTCGGCCACACATGGCAGTTTTCCATCTAGCAAACCAGTGGACAAATACAGCTCTATTGTGTGTGGAGTTTGTAGCACTGGCCTTGCAGGAACACCTATACTGACCATGTACGACGTTAAATAGTAAGATCAATATTAGGTGCGACTTAAAAAATCCTTTAGACAAAGACCTCGGAATGGGTGAACACTGCATGCATGTAGTGAACACTCTAGCGGTAAAGGTTGCCAACATCGTTATTAATGTTGGACGAAGAGTCTTAACCATAGGGGTGAAACATTTTCGCCCCTCCTGGCTTGTCTTAGCACCTGCCCTTTGTATAATCTATCTGCATAGGGAAGATAAGTTTCAAGTTATCAACAACAACAACAACAGAAATAATATTAAAACATAATAAAAATTTCATAATTGTGGATTATTATAAATATATTTTTAATAGTTTTCTTGACAATGATTGTTTAATTGACTACGAAATTTTTTATAAGAGTTAGCTAAAACTACTTTGCTAGGTAAATTATTCCAATGGTTTATTACACGATTTGAAAAAAAAAATTAGCAATATCAAGCCGTGTTTGTTTGCCTTTAAGCTTGAGTCCGTTAATACGAGTTCTGTTGTTAGTTTCTTCTCTTAAGAAATTATTAGTATCAATGTCCACTAAACCTTTTAAAATTTTAAAACACATGCAAAGGTCATTTTTAAAACGACAAAATTTTAAGCTTTCAAGTTTAAGCTCTTTTAAAGTTGTTTATATATTCAAAGTCTGTTCTATATTCAAAGTAAGGAAAGAAACATTGAGCATACAACCTTCTAGTAAATACTCTTTGAACCTGCCCAATTATTTCAATGTCTTTGACATAATGAGAGGACCACACAAATGCTTCAAACTCTAAAATCGGGCGCACATATGTGACGTACGCTTTAGCAACAGTGACATATCATGTGAAGTGAAAGCTCAAAATACCATGGATAGCCGCGACATAGTTTTGGAAGCTATTTCCGAACAATAGTTTGAGAATTATAAAGTGTTGCTTATAGTAATTTCGTAATTTCTAAATCTTTGACACAATTTTTTGAAGGAAAACTATAATTATTTAATTCGTAGTTGAAGGACGGGTTGTTATGCCCTAAGTGTAAAACGGAACATTTTTCTAGGGCAATGTTTAATTGCCAAATGCCACAAGAAACAAATTTAATTAAAACAAATATGATACGTTAGTCATTTATAATATCAAAATGTCACTGGTGTAGAATGAAATAAAATGTTATTCGATTGCTTGCATAGATGAACACGGTCAAAAAGCTAGGGGGGTGTTTACCCCGGGTAAATGACATTTTAAAATCTAGAGGGGGGTCCTAGGGGAATCAAACCCTTCTAACTTTCTAGGAGGGGTCGACTCGGGGTGGAAAGACTTTGAAACCTAGAGGGGGTCAGGTGGGGTCCAATTTCCGAAACAAAATACTTTTAAACCATTAAATGTTTAATAATAATTTTTTATAAAATAATACTACATTTTATTGAATAAAAAGCGATATTTAGGTATAAAAAGGGTGTAAAAACATAAATTTGTGTTAAAAATTCACGTTTTTGGAAGAAAATTTAGTATAAAAAAAGTACTTAAAATTTTCTCGAGAGGGGAGGGGGGTCAGATTTCAAAATCTAAGGGGGGTCAGGGGTAAAAAATTCGAAAATTTGTGGGGAGGGGGGCCCTGGATTTTTTTCTACGGGGAGCTAAAATTTCGAGGCTAGAGGGGGACTCCACCCTACCCCCCCCCCCCCTCTTGTTCATCTATGATTGCTTGTTACTGAAAAATTACAAATAAAACCGACTAATGTTTTTCGAAATACTTTTATATACAGTAGAAAGGTTAACTTTCTTACTTGTACTTGTCCCCCGTTCTGACATGGTTATCAAGTTTGCAGCGGTAAATCGTGGGGTCACGCATACAACCGTTGTTGGATTGCATGTCGATTTTGATCCGAACTGCACACTTCAGCCCATCTGCGCTCCCTTCCTTCATTTCCTCCCACATCTTCAAATTTTTTTCCGGAGCTAAATTTAAGAACAAAACTTATAAAAATAGACCGATGCGCCTTCGTCTGTCAATCATACATGGGCACGGGGGGGGAGGGGTTGGGGGGGGTTAACCCCCCCAAATTCTGAGAAGTGGGGTTTAACCCCCCCCCACTCAGAAGTGGGGGGGGGGGGACGTTAACCCCCCCAATTTTGGTAAAATGAAGAAAAAAAATGTCTTTAAAATGACTTCTAACTGCCTCCAAACTTAAGTTTTGAGGTCAAAATGAATGTTTTAAGCAATAAAAAGCTCAAAAATGCAATAAAAAGGGCTTTTTGACCTAAAATTAGTGTTTTTAACCTATTTTTCCTTCAAAATCAAAAAACGATATGGGTAAAATGCACTCCAGAAAAAAAACGATATGGGTATTTTGCGTTTCTCGGATTTTAACCCCCCCCCCCCTAATTTGGGGTTTAACCCCCCCCCCACTCCGGACCAACTTGCCCATGTATGCTGTCAATGCAATGTTATGCACATTTTCGTTGTTATTTAACGTAAGGCAAAAAGTTTTAAGGTGGAGGTCAAGAAGAGGGAGGTGTCCGGACCTCCCTAGCATTTTAGAGAGGTCCAAATCCTCCA
Organism: Microlaimidae sp. YZB2_3; assembly: GCA_030248175.1. Lineage (NCBI taxonomy): Eukaryota > Metazoa > Nematoda > Chromadorea > Desmodorida > Microlaimidae > Microlaimidae sp. YZB2_3. The sequence continues at coordinate 101,879 of JASAMX010005492.1, forward strand.
ATAAAACGGGGGGGCATTTCCAGACCGTGCACAGGTCTGTACCTCGACTTAGATATTAAATGTGACAATGACACTCTTGATATAGATGTTTTTAATAAACCGATTCTTTTAGCTTCCATGTTGTTCGTTATGTACATAACCATAGCAACGTATCAAAAAACCTCGGTAAAACTGTATTTTTATCACAACTTATTTGTATAGGAAGAATTTGTTCAAACAGAGATAATTTTTTTAATAAGGTTTCGCAATTATACAAGCAATTTAAATCGCTTTGCTACAGTGATAAGGAATTACTTGAAACATGCACAGAATTCGGGCATAAATATCGGCCAATGCTTATAAAATTCGGCATAAATAATCGTAAAGATATTAACAGGCTATTAGAATTCTGTAAAGCGTAATTAAAATACAATAGAATTTATTTTTAATAATCTGCTTTTCTATTTTAAACTTTTATAATTTATTTTCTATCCTATCTTAGTACGCTAATTTAGTTACTGGCTTTTTAGAAAATTTTCCATCCCACTGCTATGGATCCGTGATGGATCACGCATTTCATCCTGTGATGAGATGGCTCCCTTGACCAGAGATGGGTCGGTATTTTCTTTGATAACCGCTGTGGTTATTACTTGTAGTCATATATATAAATCGAAAACGTGTTACATAAGGCAAAAATGTCAAAGTATTATTTGGCTATCTGCCAAATTACATTATAGTTAGTTTTGAGGTCACAATATTTTGGAACCTTTTTTTGCATGTTATTTATAGATAGTTTGATTTAGGTCAAATCGGTTTTTTGCAGCAAAATCCTTTCAAGTAAGGTTAATTTTTTGTATAAAACCAAAGGTTTCAGAAAATCTTTTTCAATCATATTAATTCACTATATTCATCAGCAACGCGTATATTTTTTGATCTTACAATTTGTATTGTTCTAAATATTTTTATTATACCATGAGTATCAGCGAAGCTAGCGCCACTATGGCGCGGACTACAACCGTTTTGGTGTCGCCTGCGGATATCATCTAGTCGGCCAGCCAAGGACCAGCTATACACCTGCAAGGAGTCGAAACCAACGATGGGCGATCCAGATCGGCTCCGCCGGCAACATCTCTCTCAAAGGCGGCGCCAACAGAGACTGAGGACCGCCCAACTGACGAGACCCAGCGGGAGGTCAGCCGGGAAGTCGAAGAGGAGAGTGCCGTTGGAGAAAACCGTGGCAAAAAAGAGGCGAAATGACAGCAATAATAGCACGATATACCAATTTATTGAGCTTATCAAATACTTATCTTTATATTTTTAGAATATCGCATATACTTACATAGATGAACACGGTCAAAAAGCTAGGGGGGTGTTTACCCCGGGTAAATGAAATTTCCAAATCTAGGAGGGGGTCCTAGGGGGGAAGGCATAGGTGAGCACGGTCGGGGAAGCTAGGGGGCGGGGTGGTTACCCGGGGTAAATCGAATTTTGAATTCTAGGAGGGGGGTCCCACCCAGGGGTGTCCGTACTCCCCCTAGCTTTTTAGGGGGGTCGACCCTGGGTGCGAAATTTTGAAATCTAGAGGGGGGTCAGGTGGGGTCCGGTGTCCAAAGCAAAACGGTTTTAAACCATAATAACTTTAATAATTGTTCTTTTTATAGGATAATACTACATTTTATTGAAGAAACAGCCATATTCATGTATTAAAAGGGTGTAAAAGCATAAATATGTGATGAAAATTAATGTTTTTGGAAGAAAATTTAGTATAAAAAAGATACCTAAAATTTTCCCGAGAGGGGAGGGGGGGTCAGATTTTAAAATCTAGAGGGGGGTCAGGGGTAAAAAATTCGGAAATTTGGGGGGAGGGGGGCCCCCTAGATTTTCGTCTAGGGGGGGCCCCCGAAATTTCGAGGCTAGGGGGGGGGTGGACCCCACCCGGCCCCCCCCCCCTCTTTCTCACCTATGGGGGAAGGTCGAACCCCCCTAGCTTTCTAGGGTGGGGGGTCGACCCGGGGTGGAAGATTTCAAAACCTAGAGGAGGGGGGTCAGGTGGGGTCCGATTTCCGAAACAAAATACTTTTAAACCATTAAATATTTAATAATAGTTTTTTATAAGATAATACTACATTTTATTGAATAAAAAGCAATATTTAGGTATAAAAAGGGTGTAAAAACATGAATTTGTGTTAAAAATTCACGTTTTTGCAATAAAATTTAGTATAAAAAAGTACTTAAAATTTTCTCGAGAGGGGAGGGGGGATCAGATTTCAAAATCTAGAGGGGGTCAGGGGTAAAAAATTTGAAAATTTGGGGGGAGGGGGGCCCTCGATTTTTTTCTAGAGAGGGCCCCCAAAGATTTGAGGCTACGAGGGGTGGACCCCACTCCCTACCCCCCTTGTTCATCTATGTATACTTAGCTTTTGTAACTTTTATGACAAAAAATTTAGTTTTTCATTAAAGCCTTTTATGTATGGTGGATTCTATTAATAAGCTCCGACCATCATATTCTTAAAGCTAAATCAAAAAATGTGTCTAGAAATAGGAGCGAAACAAATTTTTTGATGTAATTCATTTTTCCATGAAATTTATTTATTGTGTTTGTTTAAATAATTATTAATCATTTACGTTTTTTTATTATTTCAGCATTAATACAGAAAACAAATAAAGAAAGGGTATCAAATTTATCAATAAATTTACAAATTATAAATCAGATTATAATGCTGTTCGTGTATAGTTTATACTAGCATATTATATAATTTTCAAAAAATACGTCCGTAACGCAAAAAAATTTTTTAAGTTATTTTAAGCTCCCACTTTACCCCGCCCTTTTTTCTTCCTCTTTTCCTATTATAAGACTAAATATAGAGATTCCAAACTTTTAATTACGCAAGGTTTCACTTCACATAAACAGACCTGAACATACCCCCCGGAGTTTTTTTTTGCCCCCTCCCGGACCCCGGGGGGAGCACTTTTTTTTGAAACGGGGAAGAGGCAATAAAACGGAAGGTGCAAGTAGGGGATAAAGAGAAAAATAAAAGAAAAAAAAAGAAAAAAAGAAGAAAAAAGGATGAAAAAAGCGAAATTTAAGTAAAAATAGGTCTAAAATGACTTAAAATGCATTGAAATAGGCTAAAATCTGAGGAAAAAAATCGCGATGATGGCGTCATAATAGGTCAAAAATGGCGCCATAAATGATAGGTACTTTTTCATTTTTGGGCGGGGAGAGGGCAATAAAACGGGTGGGCGAAATCCTCTAATAAAACGGGAAGGGGCATTTTTAGTTTAGACCGTGCACAGGTCTGCATAAAATTTGAAAAAAAAAACAACCAAACATGCGAGCAACACAATAGAAATATTTAAAAATATTTTGATTTGTTTGAAATTGCATTGGACCGGCGAACAAACATTTTACGAGAGTAAAAGGCATATATGGTCAGCGCGGAGTGGGTTTGGGCTACCTCTTTTCCGCAACCAACTGTAGAAAATAGAATTAATACAATTAGCACAGTTTCTTAACTAAAATTGTAAAACAATTAATTTAACTTACAATTTAACCAGTTTTTGGACTGTTTTCTCTGTTCTCTTTCTTGTTTCATAGTTTCAGGGTCTGTATCGTCTACGTATGCTTTTCCTTCTCTCAGCAGCTTCTCGCAAAATTCAATCATTTTATCAAAGTAGTCGGAGGAATGAGACCATATATCTGGTTCCACTCCCAACAATTTTAAATCTTCCAATATTATCTATATTGCATATTCAATTATATTTTAAGTTACGAATCGCTTTTTTACGTTTTAAAAGTTGAATTTTGTGTGCAGCTGCGAACTAATCGACCGTTACCGTGGCAGGATATAACATTATTTTTGTATATACAAAAGGAATTTTTATTTATGCATAAGACATAATTGGAGGTTTATTAATTATTTAATTTTGAATAAGTTAATTATTTACTAAACTTAATTTTGAATAAGTTAATTATTTATTAAACAAGTTTTTTGAACTGAGGTTCGCCCACCCCCCCCCCCCTCAAAAAAAAAAAAAATAAAACCAGGCTACGTCCCTTGAAAGGGTCAATCAATTTTACTCGATGAGGCGCTACATAACTGCGAAAGAAAATGTTACATAATAATACCAAAAAGATTAATACTCTAAGCGTTAGGTTGTATCATTCTAGGGGTGTTATAGGGACCGTTGTACGCAAAATAAACGTTCTGGACACTGCACCACAACTTAGACAGCTATATTCCTTCCCCGGTACCGGTGCATCCATAAACATAGGCGGGTAGGGAGAATAGATAAACAGGAAGAGGCAGGATGTGGTCCAAATCCCATCTACTTAAAATTTTGAATTGAACCCCCCCTCTCAAAAAATGTTCCTTTTTAGTGTTAAATTTTCTGCCGAAATCAAGATTAAATCTGCCCAACATTTAAATTTGCCCAAAACTTGGTGTTTTTGGCCAAGAAATTACAAGTTGTTTCTACAGGAAATGCAATATCTTCACAAATACTGCTCCAATCTTAACAATAGAGATATCAAACGAAATAAAAATAATTTTCACTTCCTTTGAGAGCATTATTATTATAATTTTAATTATTATACTCATTAAGCAATCTTTCAAATGCAAATTTGTGGAAAAAGAACCATTTTTAGACGGTTATATATGAAAAAACTGAAGATCTTTTGACAAAAAATATTTTGTGGGCTATTGGTGTAAGGTTTCCACAAAAATAATTGAAATCGAAGAAAAAAGTATTGTATTGTATTGTATTGCCCACTTTTAAGTCAAAATAGGTCTGATATGCCTTTAATTTGACCAAAAAATAAATACTGCGAAATTTACAAAAATACGTCAAAAAAGAAAACTTTTTTCGTATTTTTTTGACTTTTGAGTTAGGCGCAGCGAATCGGGGCTCTAACCACCAATAAAACGAGGGGCATTGCCGTACTGTGCACAGGTCTGTAGATAAGATAAGGTTTTTTTATATTTTTACCTTTTCAAATTCAGCATTTTCTTTCGCTGGATTTGTGTCATCAAATCTCATTATCAAGGCACCATTATACCCATCTCTGTAATTTTGGTTGAGTAAAGCTGCCTAAAACACGATACATTAAATTTTATAAAACTTCACAAGGATTTTTATCATGTTTATGACTTAAGTTGAAAGCTAAAAAGAATATTTACTCGGGGGAAAGGGCAAAAAAGGTAAATTCGGGGCATTTACAGGAGTAAATTTTAAAACGTGTCTCTCTCAAGGCACTTGACTTTAAAATAGAAGGTTAAAATAGAAGCAGTAAGGAACAAGAAAGTATTTTAAAATTGTTTAAAAATGCTCCGGTAGTCCGGTTGTCAAAATAAAATATTTTTGGGAAAAAAACTGGGCATCTCCAAAAACACCATTTTTATTGGTTTTAGTGCTGGGACCCTAAATTCATACATATTTTCCGTCTTCTTAGGCCCGTAGATGTTGTTGTAACCTGATAAAAAAAATAACAGGATGGTTACCGGGGTAAATGGTTTTAAAAACTAGGGGGTCAGGAACGGATGGTTTGTTTTTCAATAACAAACCAATGATTTAAAGTTTCATAAGACTAATTTATAATTTATTATATTTTAATGACCAAAATTTACGTATAAAATATGTACAAATCACGTTTCCAATAATAAATTTAAAACGATTATATCCAAATTGAGGGAGTGGCATAGATGTTTTTGGGGGGGGACAGAGGGGTGCACCCCCCCCCCCTAGAGCCAAAATTTTGGACCCCCCCCCCTGGAAAAAATCCAGGGGGGCCCCCCCCCCCCTCCCCCCCCAAGCTCGAGAGCGGTCCGACCTACCCCCCCCCCTCTAGCGAGGCTGACCCCCCCTCCCTTCCCCCCTCCCGACCAATTTGGAAGTATATTTTTATTTACTGTCAAAAACACGTTTTTTTTAGTTAAAAACAGTGTTTAAATACACTTTTTAGGCCTAAATAGGCTGTTTTAGTACATAAAATTCAATATTAGACCTAAAAACACTTAAATTATTGAGTTAAAAAAATTTTGCTAAAAAATTGGACCCCCTGAGCTTCCTCCCTAAATTTGAAATCTCGCACCCGGGGTCGACCCCCCCCTAAAAAGCCAGGGGGTCCGGACCTCCTGGACACCCCCCTAAAAAATTTTGGCCTTCCACCCGGGGGTGGACCCCCCCTAGCGGACCCGACCAAAAACATCTATGGGGAGTGGTCTATTCTATTCACATCATTTTGTGTGACGCAGCCATTAGAAGTATATGTGTCTAAAATAACCATATTAAATAAACTTTTCCCTGAAAATTTTAAAGACAATAGAGCTTTTTACAAAAAAATCCAAGAACGAGATCTAAAAAATATTCACGTTTCAAGGGAAAGTTACAAAAAATAATAACTATTTTTTTTAAAAATTTATTTTAATAATTATGTCGTTCAATATTTAAGGATGTTTTCAGAGCTAAAATGGGCCGGATATGGGTACTCCATAACCGCCTAAAAAACCCTTTAAATTGACTGTGGTGTTAAGGTTTTAGTGAAAGGCTTCACTTCTCGAAAAAGACTTTTAGGGGTGTGATGGGAGTTTCTTCATTCAAATATTTACATGTTAAAACTGCTATATATAATAAATCAAATTTTGAATAACGGATTGCAAACCAAGTACTTTTAGTTTAGAAAAATAAAATCACCAAAAACTGTTATAACAATGTTTAAATGTATTAACTTACACAAAAACAGTTGACCTCGTAAATTTTTTTTGATTATTTTACAAACTTTTTAAATAAATAAACGCGGAACTTAAGTTTCCAATTGTTTTAATATTAATTTTTTTTATATTATAATAAATAATAAACTATTAAAATTCGTCCTTGCCCAGGTAACGGCGGACCACAATCCCAAATACTTATAAAAACCAGTCGTTAGGAGGTTGGGCGGTCGTTACTGACCCATCCCAACGTTATATTTAGGAGGGCTGTTATAAGAGGCTGTTCCTTTAAACTTTGGGTTTTTAGAGTTTAAAATCATTAGGTAGCTTAAAGTTTAATTTATTATTCTTAGTAGTTTTATAACATGTATTATGTCTCAGCATACAAATACCTTAATTATCGCAAAATTGCAAAACTAATCTAAGATATTATTTTACAATTTACGCAAGGCGGTAAAAATTTCTATTTTAATTTAATTTTTTATAATTAAAAAACCTGAAATGCCTTTTTATAAAAAAAAAATGCTCCTTCCGCTCTTTTTTCTGACTACACCCCAGCTTATGTCATTTATTCACACCATTCACGAGGTCGAAACCGCAGAACACCAAATTGTCTAAATTTATCAAAACATTTTCCAACAATTAAAAATCATCGTGTCATGTATTTGAGCCAAAAATCTTATGTAAATCTTACTTTTGCGTGTCCGATGTGTAAATAACCACTTGCTTCTGGAGGAAATCTAACAACAACTTTTCCATCCTCAGCTCCTGGAAGTTTAATATATTTTCCTTCTTCCTTCTTTTTAGCAGCCATAACGAATAACAACAATACCTAATTTGAGTCTGTTCTAAACAAAAAAAATATTTTGAAATATGATATCGCCATACTAGAACATCTGACAATTTCAATATTAAAAGTGCTAATTTTGGGTCTAAATTTTAAAGGTATGATACTGTGTATTGCAGTCCTGTGCACTGCCCTCCCCCCCTTGGTTTTATTTTGGGGGTGATTTAAAAATAGGGGAACTGATGGGGGCACTGATTTTTGTGAAATGGGGGTGGGCAATAAACATAGATGTTTTTGGTCGGGTCCGCTAGGGGGGGTCCACCCCCGGGTGGAAGGCCAAAATTTTTTAGGGGGGGTCCAGGGGGGTCCGCACCCCCTGGCTTTTTAGGGGGGTCGACCCTGGGTGTGAGATTTCAAATTTAGGGGGGGTCAGGGGGGTCCAATTTTTCAGCAAAATTTTTTAAACTCAATAATTTAAGTGTTTTTAGGTCTAATATTGAATTTTATGTATTAAAACAGCCTATTTAGGCCTAAAAAGTGTATTTAAACACTGTTTTAACTAAAAACCTGTGTTTTTGACAGTAAATAAAAAAATATACTTCCAAATTGGTCGGGAGGGGGGAGGGGGGTCCAGCCTTTCAAGGGGGGGTAGGTCGGACCGCTCTCGAGCTTGGGGGGGAGGGGGGGGCCCCCCTGGATTTTTTCCAGGGGGGGGGGGGTCCAAAATTTTGGCTCTAGGGGGGGTGCACCCCTCGGTGCCCCCCCCCCCCAAAAAACATCTATGGCAATAAAACGGGGAAGCAAGGGAAGAAAGAAAAAAAAAGAAAAAAAGGAGAAAAAAGAGAAATTTAAATAAAAATAGATCTAAAATGGCTTAAAATGCATTAAAATAGGCTAAAACTGCAAAAAATTTGCAATGATGGCGTCATAATTTTACCCAAGTGTTTTAGGGTACCATTGCATAATACAAGTTGGTCTAAACAAGATTTTTTTGGAACAAGCTGAAGCAAATAGAACTTTTTACCCACTTACGTTAAACTTGCATAAACGTTTTTTAAAAAAAACGGTTTTTTTCTTTTACCCACTTACAATAAAGTTTTTACCCACTGACGTTAAAATGAGTTCAACCAGAACAAGTAAGAAGAAAAATCAAATCGCCAGGCTAGAACCGGAAAATGCGGCTCTGCAGCAAAAGTTGGTGGATGTGAAGGAGAGGCTTGCCCAGATGGAGGAGGCACGGGCTTTGGGTGTGGATGTGGAGCTGGTATCTACGGTGTGTGAAAAGGTCTTCTATCGTTTGCTACCTATGATGGACAGTTATTTCAAGCGCATGGAGGTCTGAAAAGAACATGAGACAATGCTGGTTGTTTCTGGCCTTCCGGAGAATGATAACAGGGAAAAACAAAAGGAAAACGTGGCTGAGTTATTAAAAACTCTTTATAGGAGTGATTTGGGTGAAGTAATCAACTGAAATTTTTTGTATTGGTAGAGCTAGCGACCGCTCCAGACTGCTTAAAATTAAGTTAATCAATAAACATATTCAGACTAAGTTAGTTCATTCAGGCGGTCGTCTAAGGGATTCCACCAAATATGACAAAGTTTATGTAAGGCCGTCTCTGACTGAGGAACAGAGTCTGTCAAAAAGAATTGCTTGGCAAACTTTAGGAGCTAAGAGAGCAAAAAAAAAGGTTTCACTTCAGTATTATGCTGATGGTGATTACTTTGTTTTTTGACATCACTCTCAAGGCTCCCCTAAAGGTTTCAAAATAGGATATTTGGCAACTTAAATACCATTATAATAAAACTAAAGCTTACCTAGTATAAAAATTTTGTGTATGAATGCAAGAAGCCTTGCTTACTCCTTAGACGAGCTTGATGTTTTGATTTCAGGAGATAGTCTTATCTATGGTGTTGTTGATATCTGCTTTTGTTGATATTTGTGAAACATGGCTAACTGAAACAAGTTCTAACGCAATGATCATCAAAAATAGAGAATGAATGTTTATCAAAAGGACATAGATGAACACGGAACTAAAAATTTTTTAAAACTATTTTTGTTTATCATTTTTAGTTGAACCGATGTGAAGAAGATTGGATTTTTTCATTTAAGCGTCAAACTTTGTTTATATAGCCAAAAAATAAACTGGTTACTGGTAATTGGTAACAGAATTTGTGTGTGACCTAGTTGTTTATATATCCCATGATATGAAATCCTCTAAACACTGTGAAATCACAGCAAAAAAAGCTTCAAGGGTGATATCACTTATTTTTAGAACATTCAATTCAAACTCCAGAAATAATCTTCTCAGAGCCTATAAGTCCTATGTTAGACCAATTCTGGAGTATGCTAGTGCAGTTTGGAACCCCTATTTACAAAAAGATACAAACATTTTGGAAAAAGTGCAACCAAATTTCACTAGACGGTTGTTTTATAAATGCAAGTTGTTACCTGTTGGTTATGAACAAAGACTGGATTACCCAGGTTTAGAAAGATTAAAGGACCGAGGAGACAAAATTGACTTATATGAGTGCTTTAAAATTATACATTGCTCAAACAATTTGCAAGCCAATGATTTTTTTAAGTTTAACCTGCAGCCCACCCGTGGTCATCCTTTTAAATTGACCATCGAAGAAAGCTGAATTAATGCAAGGAAATTTTCTTTTGCTAATAGGATGGTTACACCTTGGAACAACCTACTCCCATCTCAAGTAACTGTTGATTCGTTGGATGCATTCAAGAAAAGTTTTAAAACTGACTTAAATAAGAGCTCTTTTTGAGCCTCTAAAGTCATATCAGATAGCTATGTTCGTTGATATCTTGTTAAAATTGTATTTCATATTGGCGACAATTAAGTCGCAGAATTGATGTTGCTGATGAAAAAAAAAATAGAAAAAGAAAGAAAAAAAAAAGAAAAGAAATAATGAAATGATGAAAACAAAGGAATTAAACTATGCATAGACTATGCTTAGTGTAATATTAATTCTGTTATCTGATCATTAGGAAAAAATTTACAACAGAAATTAAGTACAAGTACTAAAAAACGTGTACCAAAAATCAGAGATTTATACGCTACAATTACTAAATAAAAACATGTTTCTAGGTCAATTTTGACCTGAATATCTCGTTTTTAAACTTTAAAAAATAATTGAAACACAATTTTTGATAACAGCAACAAAAATTGTCCTTAAAATAAAAATAGAGTAACTAAAATGTATTTCAAGTTTAAATAAACTTCAAATCGTACATTTTGAGGGGCGGAGCATATGCAAATTAAAATAAATAGCATATGCAAATTAAAAAAACGAACGTAATTTGATACTTTAAATTTTAATTTATTCGTTTATTTCACAATAATCTAAAGTGTAATTAACGTTTTTATGTTCTTAAAAACCGAAATTAAGAGTTGCCGTTGGCAACTCCCCGACGGTTTTCAATATAAGATTTTATGCTATTTTGCAAATAATTATTCAAAATTTAAGTTTGATTTTGCGTAGAATGATATATTTTATCTATATACTTAGTGCCGACAGTTTGTTTTAGGTATTAATGTTTTTATAACAATTTTACTATAAAATCGTCGGCATTTTACCGCGGGGAAGTTGGCATGCTTTCGCGCATGTCTTTACGCCGCCCTTCCCGCTGGCTTTCGCTTTTATGCGGTTTTTAAGCAAAAATGACAATAGGTATTCATAAAAATAGCTAAAAACTAATGAAATATGAATTTTCTAATTAGTTTTGATGTTAAAATAAATTTTATTTGAATTAAAATGCTTTTTTTTGAAAAAAAAACCTTTAGCATGCGTTCACGCCGCCTCTCGCAATTAAAAACACTTTAGCATGCGTTCCCGCATGTCTTCCGCAGGTCTTCGGCCGGTCTTCCCACTCCATTTGTTCCACTCGTTTTTCCAATAACCTTAATTACGACGTTTTAAAAGCGTTCCCTTTAACAAATAAGGCAGCTAAAACAGGAAAGCCAGCAATTCCGGGAGCCAGCTGAAAGCCAGCATGCGTTCCCGCATGTCTTCCGCCGGTCTTCCAACCCCATTTCATTCGCTCGTTTTTCCTATAACCTTAAGTTCTACGTTTTCAAAGCGTTCTCTTTTATGATAAAATAAGAAAGCCAGCAATTTTCAACGAGAGCCAGCAATTGAAAATCAACTTCTAATACTGCGTTCCAAACGCCAACAGCGGAGTATTTTTGAAACACTTAAGAATTTTAGACATTGTTTCAAATTTGCAGTAACTGCCCTGTAGTTTTATGGCTTTTTATTTATTAACTTCATTGACTACATTACTTTTACGAGGGAAAAACGGAAAAACGAGTGAGACAAATGGAGTGGGAAGACCGGCCGAAGACCTGCGGAAGACATGCGGGAACGCATGCCAAAGTGTTTTTAATTGCGAGAGGCGGCGTGAACGCATGCTAAAGGTTTTTTTCAAAAAAAAGCATTTTAATTCAAATAAAATTTATTTTAACATCAAAACTAATTAGAAAATTCATATTTCATTAGTTTTTAGCTATTTTTATGAATACCTATTGTCATTTTTGCTTTAAAACCGCATAAAAGCGAAAGCCAGCTGGAAGGGCAGCGTGAAGACATGCGCAAAAACATGTCAACTTTCCC
>JASAMX010005496.1:0-14358 GCA_030248175.1 Microlaimidae sp. YZB2_3
ATATTTTCTTTTTTTATATCTTTATATTTATATTTTAAGTTTTCGGGTCTGTTTTTTTTGTTGATTTTATCGCCCATCTAATACTGAATTAAATAGCATAGAATTAAAACTTACTAAATCAGCTATTTATAGTATATGTTTATTGACCTAAAAAGGCCACGGCTGAATCGTTCCACTGCTCGCCACAACGAATTAGTAAAATTCTCAGCAAGGGACAGTATAAGTAAAGCGTAGAGTGGTTTGATTTTAGAAAACTTCTGTGTCGCTTCTATACTAAGGTTGGTTTCCACTTCCTTACTTTGTGTGGTAGCTCTGGAAAGGAGCGCAGAGTCTGGCTGGACTATACGTAAAACGCAAAAAAAGCGTAAAAAACTAAAAAGTTTGTCCATTTTTGTTAGTGTCCAGTTTTGTTAAAAGTAATTCTATAGCATAGTAATTCTGAATTCTTTTTGGGTTACTTTTTTAAATTTTTACACTAATGAGTGGTTAAAATCGATTTAAGTGAGGGTCCAAATAATGGTTCAAATTGACTTGAATGAATGTTAATTTGTGCTAAAACTGTCATAGAACAATCCTCGAACAGGTAGTACAAAGTGGTCTAGAGATGGATTAAGGATTAAGGCATTAAGGCACATACTATAGGCACATATTAGGCCGTCTGGATTAAGACACGTACATTTCAGAAATTTCACTGGAGACCGACGAAAATGAAGAACCGGAAGATAGAATTATTGTAATAAAGGAAAACCGGAAGGAGTCGCCCAAGGAACTTCTGACGGAATTGGAACCGGCTCAATTATCTCTTACTTCAACGGGACCTTTCAACATGATTCCACTGGGCCCCGCCTACCATCAAGTTATGGCCAGACGCGGAAAGAGAAGTATGTTGTAATTTTAAAATGATTTAGACTCGATAGAGCCGAGATATTTGGAGCCTCGCTAAAACGTTTACCTAGGCCTAAGCGAAACCTAAATCTAAGCACAAACCAATTTTTTCCAAGTTCTCAAATATTTCTGAGAGCTCCAAGTTCTCTGCTTGTGACTCTAAAAACCCCGTAACCCTTTAAAATAGCGATACACACAGAGTTAAACTTTTTGACTTCAATTTTGATGATTTGTTCTAAAAATATCACCCTGGGCCTATAAATCTTGAAACTTAGATATTTTTTACTGTTTAAAAATTATGACCTTCCAAAAATAACCAAATTAGCAGTTTTTTAGCGCATTTTGTACTTGACTAATTTTTTTTCTATACGTTTACTTTTGTTAAAAAATATATATCAAGCTTACTTTTAAATTTATTTTGACACCCTGATTGCAGATTTTAATAAAATATTTTTCAAGATACATATTGATGTTTTATTAAATAAAACCTAATCGGGTATTAAAACCTATTCTATTATTATTACTACCTTATTCGGGAAAAACAGGAAATCCAAAAATAGGCGGCAAACTATCCTTGGTATTTGAAAAAAATAATAAATTTAAAAACTTGAATAATTATCATATGAAAAATTTTAATTTAAAGATGAAAAAAGCTCAATTTTATTATTCTAAGATTGTTTATTTTAACAAAATTGTTAAAAAAACAGACACAAAATAGATAATTTTATAAAATAACTTGCCAAGTGGTTTTCGATTTTTGACATTTTACAAAAATTGGAATAAAAATCACAATCAGGGTGCAAAAATAAAGCTAAAAGTATAATATTGTTCTTTTTGTATAATTTTTGAATCAAAAAAGTGTTTTAAGAGAAAAATGTTTGGTACAGAACGTTTAAAAATCCTTATTTAGCCATTTTCAAATTTTAAAACTTGTATTTTGAACCGTTAAAAATATTTTAATAAGAAAGTTACAAGGTTATGGGGCACTAGGTAAAATTTTGTTACAAAATCATCAAATCTAAGACAAAAAGTTTAACTTTATACCGTAATTTTAAGAGAAAGAACTCAATTTTGCTTTCACTATTTTATAATTACAATAAAATTAACAATTTTTGTATCACACGACATTACAATATTGAATTTTGCCACAAAATTCTGTAAGACCATTGTGCTGCCTGCCGCTAAGTCTTAAGTAGCAAAAAAACCAAAAAAAAAAAGTAAGCAAAAAAAGCAAAAAAAGTTTAAACCCAAATCGCAGTAGCAAAAAAAGTAACAAAAAAATCGGATAATTAATGCGTGCGCAAGTTATGCAAGCAGTAATATCGACAAAATGTTAATGTAAACAAGATAAAACAGATAACAGTCAAAGTGGGTTTGTTTGAAAGCACAATAAAGTTTATAAATTTTTAAGCATAATAATTGATTTTCGTTAAATCTCTACGGCAGTTATTGTAAAATGTGAAAAATAAGCCATTTATCTATATGAACCGCATAATCATTTGATTAATCAATAAGTTTTCCTGTTTTCAAAATTAAAAAAAACAAAATCAGTCCAATTTTCAGCACTTCCTTATTCTGTGAACGAGTGGCCAGAGGCTGAATCCTTTTCCGATGTTCCAGCAAATCAAAAATTTTACAGAAATATTGGCAAACGAGACTTGAGGCGAATTTCCTCAGACACAAAGTTGGGTTCCATTCTGAGCCATCAGTTGCGACGACTGGGAAAACGTACGGATTTATTAAAGAAACTTGAAGCCAAGAAAGTCTTGCTGGAACTTTTGTTCTAGACTCATTCTAGACACTTCTGTTGAAGCTAAAGTTTAAATTCTTGTAGTTCTAAACTTTAAAATAAACAAAAATACAACACAAAATAATTAAAAAATGTGTAACAACATGTAACAACTGAACACAATTAAGGGCTCTAAATGGGTCGTATAATGGCTCAAATTGAAACATACTCTAATTGGATCGTCTTGTAATTTGGGGCCATTAGATGACTGAATTAGGCCATAAATGTCAGTTGCGATTAGCTCATTATGTAGTTAACATACTGGTTTATTTTTTAGCAATGTTTTTTATACAAGAATAAAATCAGGCTACTTCATAATAATGTAACCTAAAATAATTATTTTTTTTTGCTTACATCTGAGTAGTTTGTGGCTGTGCTTTCGTTGGGTGCTCTAGTTGGAGAAGTAAAGTTGTTTGAGCAATTCAGCAATATATTAAACACAATTTTTATTTATTTTTATGCCACAGATATTCATTATTATTTCTGTATCCACCTCCACAATGTCGCGCTGTTCCTGGGTAAAGTAAATCGAGGCAGTGAGTTTAATCCAATCCATATACTTAAACTAAAAAATAATAAAATCATAAAATCAAAACTCAAAATGTTAACAAAAACCCACTCAGCTCCATGTTCCAGGATGCTGATTGTTCGTTGCTTTCTTAGCCAGTACATTGGATTCACGCCTTTCACCACAGTAGTGCACAGTTTTTATTGTTTTAAATTTTCAAAATGTTGATGTGAATATCTTAATGTAAACATAAAAGCAAATAATTTAAATGAAAATTAAAATAGGTCGACGCCTAAAAATGTAAATATTTTAATTACTTTTTTAAAACATTTTTCAATATTTGAACAATAGAATAGCTGAAAATTAAATAACTTAATCCAAAAAACTTAATAGCTATATTTAAATTTATATAACTTAATCCTACAATATAAATTTGCTTTTATCGTGAAAAATGAAAAAAATATCAAATGCAGAAATAGAACAGGTTTAAATATACGTCAGGAATCTGTTTTAGTGGTACAATTTTGCAAATGTATAAGAACCACATATCACTTTTATTCTTCGTTAGTAGTGTAAATTGACAACAGAAAATGTTAAGGATCACAAAAGAAAATCAGATGTAGTAAAATGTCAAAAATAAAAAGCTTGACAGAGGCAAAAGGCCAAAAAAACACAAAAATCTAATGTTTTATAATGTCATCACACTTGAATGTCAATCGATGTATTTTTTATTTAAAAGTTTCCTTTTAAAACATTTCATTGATATTTTGTATGCAAAAATTTAGGTAATTTTTGCTATAAAACTTAATTTAAGTTGGTTATTCCATGGCGTCAATCGCGACAAATATATGTGCCACTGAAGCATTAGAACGCTACTTTAAAATCTCTGTAACGTAATGCGTATCGGTTTTCGTAACGGTAAAAGACGGGCCTCCACCCTTTCTCACCCTGCCTCCTCCATGCCTCCGAGGCAGTTTTAGCTGCCCCCTAACGTTTATATGCTTCAACATAGGAGGCAGGGCCACTTGCCTCCTACCCACCTCCTACGCAGTTTAACCTTCCTTCTACCTGCCTCCACCCCGCCTCTTACCTGCCTCCAGTTTTCCAGAGGCAGGTTTGAGGAGCCATCCTTACTGGGATTGGACGTAATTTTCACATGTTTTTTGCATCAACTTTTCCCACAACTATAACCAATGTATTTATTAAATAAAATTAAAATTATAAAATTGATTTGTTAATATTTTTTAGGCTTTTTGGGCGGCAGCGCTCTGTGGCACAATCGATACACCGCACCCGGCAGGAATGGCTGGACGGCAGGCGAGCCGGTATGGCCGCGAAATCATCGCGGACGTGGCTGGAATAACAACGGACCCCGTTTTTGGAAAAGCGGGGATTCCGTTCTTATTAATCAATTGCGGCGGATTGGCAAAAGTAATTATAGTTTGAAATCCATAAAATGGACGAATCCCACGTTAGAAATAATTTCCATAAACATGGTTGTTAGTACTCAGTTGATTGGTAGTTCTGTATGATGATTAGTTGAGTAATAGTGCGTTTAGCAGTTTTTGCGCGGTTTTCTAACAAAAAATCAAGGAGATTCATTCATGACATGAATCCAGAATTTAAACTGTGTTTAACAACGCCTGTTGAGGGGAATGCCTCGTGTGAGGCGGCTGCGGCGCCTGTTGAGGGGAATACCTCGTGTGAGGCGGCTGCGGCTTCAAATTCCCCGATGACTGATAAATTCTGACTTTAGAATGGCGGTGCCTACAAAAAATATAGTTTCACAGAGTTTTCTGCATTGCGATTGTAACCTTTTCAAGAATAAGGCATTACACCACAATTTTTTCAAATTTTTGCAAATTTTATGTTATCGGTTGCGATAGAAAACGTTTTGAAAAAATTTGAAAAAAATGCGGGTACTTTCGTTTGCTTCTTTTTGATATTTTTGTTTATGCAACTTTAAAAAAAATTTATATGTCTCATAATAATTTTTCTTTTATTTTTTAGGGCTGAGTGAAAATTTGAGAATAGGACCAACTCCAGTTATATGGCTTTTTAAAAACTGAATTTACATCACATTTTTGTTGTAAATTTGTTGTTGATTTATAATTGTGCGTGACACTGTGTTTATTATATATATAAATAAAAAGAATGTGTTTTATTCTGTTGTATTGTTTTATTAAAATTTCTCAAAAATAAGACGTGTAACGTCTTGCAAATTTAAAACTTAGCAATTTCAATTATTATTGCGTCTCATACGCAAAATGCGTATTGCTTAGTGTATGAAGGAGGAAGTCTTCAGCTATTTTACAGGGAAGAAGCATGAAGTTTAACATTAAGCAGCACTGGCACGTTCTTCTTGTGCGTTTTAAACGTGTTTTTGACTAACTTATCAGAACCGACTGACATTTTATAACAAAATTAGTATACGGCGATAGCAAAAAAGTGTATCAAAAAGGTACTTGTAAATTATTTTTATAATAAAAAGTATTTTTTATTTTTATATTTTAAAAAATTTTTCAAAGCTTGCCCATTGTGTTTTGTTATTTCAAAATAAACTGACAAAAACGAGGTAAAAGATTGGATTTCAAACATATGACAAAAAAAAATTAAAGTAATGCTGCTATAATACAAAAATCTAGAAATTGGTTAGTTTTCTGTTATATTTTTCGTTTTCGCGAACTGTATGGAAGGTTGCTTGTTTATTTTAAAAAATTGGAGACGAAAAAACCTGGAGTCGAAAATGATACGGAGTTTTCAGAACTGTAAACAGGGAGTTTGAAATCGTCAAATAATTTTAGAAACTTGGATTGCGCTGCAAATGGGAACTTGGAGCTGAAAGTAAAAAAAAAATTGGTTAAGGATTAAGTTTAGGCTTAGGCTTAAAGTTAATCGTAGGTTTTAGCGATTTCAAATCTTCAAACTTTCCGCTTCAAGGTTTCCAGTTCAGGCTAGATGTTTTCTATTTTTGGCTCCAAGTTCCATCGGCTCCAATGACCTTAAATCGCCAAAAATGGCAAAATTGGAGCCAAAAGCTTGAAATTGCTGCCTAAACCTGAACCTAATCTCTTTTTAATTTTAGTTCCAAGTTTCAATTTTTACGACGGTTGCAAGTTTCACGACGGATCTAGACAGACACCCTGCACCACTCATGCAAATTCACAAAGTATTACAAAAAACTAATGTAAAACAAAAAACAGTCGTGAAAACTATGGGAATACAGAAATATTTTGAAGGTCATAAAAACTGTATGTTGATTTTAAAGTCCATTTACATACAAGCTTCCATTCTTTTTCAGTATTCTTCAAAAATGGTGTGTATAAATATGAATGCGGGGTGCTTAGAGCCACAAGCAGGGAACTTGGAGCCATCGGATTTTTTTTATTGAAAACTTAGAGCCACAAATAATGGAAGCTTTGAGCTTTTGGAAAAAAGTTGGTTTGGGCTTCGATTTAGGCTTCGCTTAGGCTTAAATAAACATTTTAACGATTTTTACTTTTGGCCTCCAGTTACTTACGGCTTTAAGTTTCCCATTTACGGATCTGATACCCTTTTTTGGCTTCAAGTGCCAGATCTAAGTTCTTTCGGCTCCATTGACCCCAAGTCCGCGTGTCGACTAGATATATCTATATTAATATGTATTTTACTACAATTGCCACTAGACACTGGTTTTTGGCCTATTTTACCACATAGGAGTGACAAGTAACAACTGACTGCACCCACACGTTTACACCG
The DNA here is from genome assembly GCA_030248175.1 of Microlaimidae sp. YZB2_3. Taxonomy (NCBI): domain Eukaryota; kingdom Metazoa; phylum Nematoda; class Chromadorea; order Desmodorida; family Microlaimidae; species Microlaimidae sp. YZB2_3. Next base: position 6,921 of record JASAMX010005496.1, read on the forward strand.
CAGCGAAACATGATTTAGGGTCGATGGAGCCTAGGGAACTTAGAGCTGGAACTTGGATCCAAAATAGGGAACTTGGAGCCGTAGGTAGGAAACTTGGAGCCGTAAATTGGAAACTTAGAGCCAAGAATAAAAATCCCTAAAACGTGTAAAAAAATTTTACCCAAACCAATTTTTTCTGAAAGGCTTGAAGTTCCCATTGCTCGTGGCTCCAAGTTCCCAAAAATTTTTGATGGCTCCAAGTTCCCTGCTTGTGGCTCTAAAGACCCCGTACCGTACCCGAAAAATGAAGATTAGGTAAATGGTGTAAATGTGCGGAAAAGGCGGTGTCACTTGTCACTCCGGTGTGAGCTAGCGTTTATAGTTGTATTTGATTACACATGTGTAATGAATGTGTCCTAATACATAACATAACATAATGATAAAAAATTCACCGGTAATCTGTTGCATAACTGAAAAAAATTTCACATAATTGTGGGAGTATTTCGTGGAAATTAAAACCAAATTCACTAGTTCATTTTTTTATTACATTGTAAATGCACGCGGTTTTCGCGATTTTTGTGAAAAAAATTGTTCTGCGATTGAGTTTTGAGGTTGCAACGGTTACTGCTCCACACGAATAATATTTTGCACATCATGTTAAATCAGGGAAGAGCGCGGAGCGCTGTTAAATGGGTTAAGTCCTTGCGCGGTTAACCGTTGTTGATGGCGTCATCTAAAATCAACAAAACCTTAAATAGCTCATTAGCCAATTAAAAATCTCAACATTTTACATGACTGAAATATTACCCATAGTTCTCTAATACTAAAAACCTAAAAACTTTTACAAGCATATATGAATTTCATATATTAATTCTTGGTTTTGTGTCAACAAAAATTTTTGTCTCCATGAAAATCATGTGGGCGTGTCTAAATTTGTCACATGAGCAAACTAGAGCAGCTACGCTTGATTTGCCTTCAGAGACCATATGAAATTTTTTAATGTAACATTCATGTAAAAAAAACCCATTATTATGCTTATTAGAAAAACTTTGGATTTGTCTAATTTGCCAGCCAATTTGTAGCCTTCATGCAGGCCATGGGATGTATATAAGTAAAAACTGGCAAAAAACAAGCCAAGCCAATTAGCATTTTTTAAATTTTTTGATTAATTTTGTTATAATTGTTATTTTTATTTTTTAATTTTATTTTTAATGTTAATTTTATTAATAAACTCCTTTGGATCCACTTACATGAGCAATGTTTGTATTAAAAACTTAAAATTGCATGTCAAAAACGAAACCGTTATTTTTTATTTTTGTGGCGGAGAGTGCGTGGTAGGTTTAGTAATTTTATATTGTTATTATCGCTAATTATTAAGTTGTCATTCTGCCCAGGTTTCAAATGCGCGTTTCGTCATATTCAAATTATAGTAACCGTGTTGGTCGCCGCGCGTGCAAAAAAAAACCATTTCAAGCAGCAAATTCGCTCCGCACAAATGGTTCAAGCGTTAATTGGGTTCCCTATCATTGGTTCGCATTTTTAAGTCGGGAACCTGTTGTTTAAGCCAACCGCTTCAAAGGGGATCCGTAAAGTCAGCCAGACCATCCATAGGTTAGATTTTTTATAATTAAGCCTATTTATATGTGTGATTTACCATAAGATGCCAACAGCTGCGATTGGTTACGGCCAATCTAGGTAAGAAAAAGTGTTGAATGGAAGCGAGTCATTTGGTTGAAACAACCCCCTTCCTTAAGTTAGGATTCCGGCGACTGGAGACACTTTTTATGGCGGAATGGCTCCAATACGTCAGTAGCCAGTGCAGGTATTTTTTTTTAGGGAAATTAGCACGTTGAACTCAGTGTAGCCTTAGCTTAGCTAGCTAATTAATTAAGCTATTTAAATTTAGTTATTTAATTAGGTATGTCTAAGTAACCCTCGCGGAGGTGACTGTCAATAATCACCTTTGCGCGTAAAAACTTGTGTTAGTAGCTTTTGCTGTAAATTCCCAAATTTTCTGAAAATCTAATACATGATTTAAAAATATATTTCTAAAACATGTTTTTAGTTAGCTAAATTAGCTAAATCATGTCGCTAAAAGCCTCATTTTTATTATCGTGTGCTTGGTGCCAACGCACCTATTTTTTTTACTAAAACCGTCTAGGCAAAGTTAGCCCAAGTTTTTAATTATAAACCATATTAAACCATAATCGCCATATTTTCTTTAAAATGCTTTTTTGCTCCCCACATTGCGGGCGGTTACCAGAGTAGTAATTACTAATAAAACCTCTTTGTGTAAACTGGGTAAACAAATCACTCAGGCGCAATCTAACCACTTATCAAATGTCAAATCATCCATAATCTACGTAAACATTGTTAACACAAGTGTAAACATTGTAAAACACAGAATCTTTGTGCAACACAACCAACACGGCTAATCCTGAGTTATTCCAAAACCCCAAAAACCTGATCTTTTTACACCAGTAGTGAATATGTTTCAAATAAACTTAATGTCCACTTGTTGGTCAACTTAATTCAATTTCTCCGTTTGAAAGATTACACCCACACAGCAATCCCTCTGGGCAACTTTTTGTGGTGCCAAACTTTGCGGTTTGGACTAATATCCTCACTTTGGTAAAATCACTGACTAACTGTCAAACTAAGTTGCACACAGTGGTAACTCTGACTCCGTTGACTGACTAAACGGTACATTGGGGTAATTTTCTCCTGTTACTAAACAGCTAAAACCAACTCCTAAAACTTAGTTTTGTAACTCATTGTAAAAAGGTTCCAAACTCAAAATTAACACCCCACCAAGTCTGTCAGATAATGGATCACAACAATATATGAGATATCTGTAATAAACGTACCCAATATTTTTGAAGAACTGTTCCATCAGTTCAACATAAATAGTGTTTTTACCGCATCTATCTAGTAAATGTTCCATGGTGTAATTATAATCATTAACTGACAGATTCCCTCACTTGTGTAGCGGAATATATATCCTTTGGTATTTTATTTGTTTGTTATTTTTGACTGGACTGTAACCACAGTCCCGCGTTATTTTTTAAACCCTCCACGCTAGCGTTTCATAGGGGTTGTATAAGTTCTCCCACAATAGTCATCTCTAATCATCATACAGGACCTGTATGGTGGGTAGTAAAGGTTTTTTGAACCACACTTTTAGGCCGGCTGATAGACGTATTAGCCCCTTTTTGTAACCCACCAGGTTCACGTTTCACAGAAGTTGCTTAGCTATCAATGTGACCCGCACTGTGTTTTCTACGATTGTATTGTCTTTTTTACATTCGAACTTTTTGAGAACTGTAAACCCTTCCAGTCTTTTAAAACTTCCCCTTTCCAGGTTGTGTTTCCTTCCCGACCGACGTTTGGTTGGGTGTGTTGCACAAATCCCCTACTCAGTTTCTATAAACTCGACCGTGTCAATCTCACTACGGAGGCCACGCCTCTCAAAGTGTAAAGTTTTTATATAACATGTGCAAACTTGAGAAAGAAGTACAGTAGTGCCCTGTGTAACAAGCAACAGGCTCTATAATATCGGGTAGACCCCTGGTTTTCCTGTTACAGTTTTTTTTCTATTCTGCTTATTGCTAGGCCATGTTTTTAATTGAAAGCAATAATTACAAATAAACAATTCACTATATAAATAAATATAAATCCAGGTTTAAAACGGTCAACCTTTACAGAATAGATAACGAATAACCATAGCAACTTTTACCATTGCACAGAAAAAATTTCTGTGCTTGAACAATGCACAATATGGTCAAAACATATAATGTCAACTAAATAAAACATGAAGCACTTTATGCTGCCATTTAAAATGATCAAAATCACGCTAAAAAATACAATATTTATTGTGAATGACATTCACAACATTTTGTTTATTTATTATTTCATGTCCTTTGTGGTGTACCAGAAGGATGATTGTTTTTAAGATTTTTAGTGCGTTTTATAAATGATACCAAGTATTTTACTTGGATCTTACTTTTGACATTGCGTTCAATTATATTGCTTTTTTTATGTTGGTCTTGCAGGCAGTGGCTGGGTGCTCTGTAGGGCGAGGGGAAAGGGAAGTCAAACTCTCCCATGAGCTATTACTCATTATTAGAGTGAGAGTATATTCTTTTATTTTCATTACAGTTAAAACGTTTGAGACATAAAAAGCGTGTGAAGCTCTTGCACACAAAAATTGGGATTTATTTTCTAAACAAACACAAATTCAAAACGTTAAAAAAACAATCCAATTTTTAAAATTTCCCAAATTTTATGATGTATTACCTTTTTAAGAAAACATTGTTGCAAGTAACAACGCAAGAAACAGTTATCACTGCCAATTTTTCTATCATACTAGTATTACACAGATGTGATGGGTTTAGCAACTCCTGTTATTTTCTGCTCCCTGAAACAAAGTTCACACCAATTTATTTGGAGCTAAATATTCCAGTAAAAATTAGTAATTTTCCGTTTGCCTATCTTTTTATGAATATCAAGCGGAAAAGCAGATCTTATACATAGCGTCCAGGGTCATCTGTTATAACGTTTTTCTTGTGATCTTATTTGAGAAGACCGTTTTATTTGCATCAAATAATACGAAGCAAAGCTTCATTATCAGGAGCTTTAAATACCCATCGCACTGTACTATTTTGCTTCTTGTTATTTTTTTCGGCAATGTTTGATTTTTTCTTATTTCTCTTTCGCGATGCTAGAGACTTATTCAATGTTTCCAAAATGACAGGTAATCAATCTGTACATTTAATAGTGGTACTTTCAAATAAGCCAAAAATTTCCAGGAATGATTGGCATAGAAAATTGGATTCCAATTTGCGTTTAAGTTCAGTACCCATCAAAAACCGCATATGTCACAATCAGCTCGATTTTTCTAAAATTTTTTAAACTATTTATTGTTAGTAAGAACTTGTTACAACTCATTCCTGCGAAATAAACTATTTATAAGTGAAAAACATGCAAAAAGCTGACTCGAATAAAATTTTTGAAACAATAATAAAATTAATTATCAAAAATTTTAGCAGAAATTTTGTTTTTAGTAAATAAAATGTCCGGATTGTTTTTATTTTTTAACTTTGCTTTACACTTGCTATTACCAAAGCTGTATATGTTTGGGTGTTTGGTAATAAATAAAAAAATCTCCTATAAACAGGAAGCTAGCTCTCTTATTTAGGTGGGACAGGAGGCAAGCTTAAACCTATTATGGAGTTTATTGTGTTGTTTGTAATGCTTATGTGGAACATAGACACCATAAACTTAAATTATATTCTTTTACAGTTTATTCTAAATGATTTCAATTCAGTTTTATTAGGCTAAAATATTAGAGTATTTTTGAAAAAATGAGTTTTAAAGGGGTGAAAAAATTTATAAAACATCATGTCTTTAATGCCCCAAAAATACGCAATAGATAGTCGTATGTGAGTATCGAAAATATTTATGTGTTATATCTATTTTTGACTTCTGCCGTGAATTGTTAATCGAAAGTAATGAAAATTCAAATATAAAACTACAAAAAAATTTTTAAAAAAATACAAACAAAACTTGCTGACGTTCGCTTTTTTAAACTTGTCCAATTGCATACTGTTTGCTTGATCACATTCTGTTTGCACTTTTCCAAAATGTTTTCTTCTCTTAAATTTAGAAAACAATAGGAAGTTTGGTTTTTATAGACATTCAAGAATTTTTGTTCTTGTTGATTAAGAAATCAAGCACATGAGTTGTTTTTATTACCTGAACGAAAAATCATTTTTAACTTTATTGAAACCTAAAATTGCAACAAAACTATAAGCTTTCCACAACAGCGGTTTATGAGAAATTAAAACAAAAATTATTCTTTCTGACTGTAAAAAAATTTGTAATTTTTGAATTTTTATGGTAAATGTTAAAAAACAACAGAAAAATTTTAAAAAAATGTTTATGAATAAAGATTAAAGACCACGATTTGTCTAAAATTATTCAGCTTAGAACAGAATATAAAATAATCATCCAAAATTTGAAGTTATTTGATTATTTTGCAAAAAGTTTCCTGGTTCAAAAAAGCTCTTCAAAAATCAAATTCGATGTTTTTCTTGGCAACAAGGCTGCACTTTTAAATTTCAGTCCATCAGCTTAGTGTTAAATAAGTAGTTTATTTGGGCAATTTCGGCATTTTATTTCTTTTTCTAAACTATAATTATCTGACAATAATTTTACTATTATCAGGAAAGATTTATGCAGCACGTACCAATTCTTGTGAGAATGTTCTGATATTTGAAAATTTCTATGAAGAAAAGTAAGAAGTGTAAAAAATAAACAGAACACACAATAAACTCAATATTGATTATTAATGCGGATTTATTATTAATAAGATCAAGAAAAAAAGTGCTTTGGTACTAAAATACTTGAATCGTAATGCTCGCATTCAGAGATGAGATTAGAATTTAGTCTCAATATTTCAAAGTGTATTAGTGTATTTTGCAAATTTTGGTATTATTTATGGTATAAATAACTTTATAACATGAAAATACGTTGTAACATTCTTCATAACATCAACTTCATAACATAAATGAATGTACGGGTTCAAAATTTTATTGTTTTGGTTATAGTCACTTTAGAAAATTAAGCTTCTAGCCCTGGTCACAATTCTTCACCCGAGCCCTGGGGTTTATTTTATAAAAATTATTTGTAAAATTGTAAATTTTTAAACGCCTATTTTTTTCTGTTTTTTTAATTAAAAATTATCTTTATAAAATTACGTTCAGAATTTAAAAAAATTACAAATTTGTAAATTCCGTAAATTCCACAGTTAATAAAATATTATATTAACAAAATTATTAACGTGTTAATTAATAAAATATTAATAAAATAAGAACAATATTTAAATGGGTTTATTACTTTACAATTACAAAAGTTTTTTTATGAAATAAGCCCCTATTTGACCTTGATGACTCAATAGTGATGGTTAAATTAATCGTTTTCTGACACAAATCCCAATTTTTAATGACTAAAGTCAATAAAGTCAATTTTTGTCTCTTTTGCGAAATTTGAGATTTAAAAAAATACCTGACAAATTTAATAGACCGTATTGTAGATTTATATAAAATTAGCCAGATATTATTCCCTATATTTAAAAACATAATACCTTCGCCAGTTCATAAAAAAACATCAAAACATCTAATCCACCTTCAGTTTATTTACCATGACAGGTTAACAATATCTTTCTTAACTGACAGCTTTCAGGCATTTGTGAAAGTTATAATTATGTTTACACAAGTTTGCTGTGTAAATAAAAAAAGTTGTTTAGCACAATCCCAGAGAACAAAAAAAACTTTTGTACCAAACAACTCAGTTTAATCAGAAAACAAAATTATCTTCGTTTTGTGATAAAAGCATTTTGCAAACAACTTTTGACACAAGTTGTTTGCAAAATGCGCGCATGAGTTGAATTTCCATTATA
>JASAMX010005499.1:0-30403 GCA_030248175.1 Microlaimidae sp. YZB2_3
TTCACGAAAATACCATTTTTTTAGTGGTGATTTTTTACTATTGAGATGTTTAATCGAGAAAAGATAAATTTTATTTAGCACAAACTGATATATTAAAATACTTTAACATGATGAAACATATCATCGTGTAGCAATTTTAAAATTAAGTAAAGGTTTAAACTAAAGAAACTAAGAAAATTACCATTTTTTAAATTTTATTTTTTTCTTTTACCTCTCTCGTGTAGTTAAAGACGCTTATCATATTTGAAATATTTCGAAGTGTTTGAAAACTTTGATAACACATGAAAACTACAAATGTTTATTTAGTATTCTATAAAATTAAATGATACGATGGTTTTTATAGGCATCCAAAATTTTTCGGGAACTTGGAGCCACGAGCTTAGTTGGTTGGGGCTTGGAACTTGGTTGGTTTGGGCTTAGATTTCAGTTTTCTTAGGCCCTGTTAAATTTTTAGCGATTTTTATTTATCGATTTCTATTTCTATTCCAAATTTACCATTTTTTACTTGACTCCTTACAGGTTTTTATCAAAAACTAAAGTTATAATGCATATTAATGCACAATTTAATATGATTTAAATAGCCTTTTTTTAAAATATAATTATTATATATTATAATTAATTGTTCTTTTTTAAGCGTTTACTATTAATAAATTTGTTTGATATTTTTAAAGTTGTAGTGATAAAAACGGAAGATGTTTCAACTTTTTGTTTTTAGAGGGATTTCGTTTTTTTATCTTTATATTTTTGTTATGAATTATCGGTTTAATAAAGTTGTTGAAAATGTTTCATTAAATCAATTTTAAGGAGAAAATAGTAAAAATGGTTTAATAAAGTTGTTGAAAATGTTTCATTAAATCAATTTAAGGAGAAAATAGTAAAAATGATACATACTGCACTGTTTTCTACCCGCACGATAGTTTTCGCAATTTGAATGTACCGCAAAAATCGGGATTAAGTTTGCCATTATTCATTCCTTCACTTCATGTTTTAAGCGTAAAAATCGAGGGCTTTTGGTTTTAAAAACGCAATATCGCAACAAATACTGCACCAAATCTCAACAATCAAGGTATTATATTCAGAGCAAAAAATTGCCTGAGTTCATAATTTGTAACTAAATTTTTCACACTTTTGAGCAATTCAGTACAAATAAACCCAGTTAAAAAAACGCTACTTTTGTAGTATTAATATCTCCTAAACCACAGGAGATATTATGATGAAAAGTTTTTCAGACTTATTGGGTAAGGATAAGGTTTTCACAAAAAAAATTAAAAAAAATTTGCTTGTGCTTTTCACCTTTAAACCAATTGGAATATATTTTTAAACCAAATTGGTATATATTTTGAACCTTTGGGAAGTAAAAATAGTTTAGTTTTACTTGGAATAATTTTTGTTCTTAAGTTTTTTTAGTTTTAGATTGAAATTAAAAAAAAATTCCAAGATATTTTTTTCCACACTGAAACATGAAGCCATCGGTGAAACTACTTTTGTGTTGTGTTTTTTGTGGTGTTGAGAAAGACAATGCAAGTAAGCATTTACTTTTAGAATAATCATGTTTTCAAAATTAATTTTTTATGCAAAAAATTATAAAACTGTTAAAAACCAACTGAACATTCTATAACCAAAATTTGTTTTAATAGCGAAATAGAAATTGGAGTCATTTAGTTGTAAAAAAATAAAACTGTTTCCAAGCAGTTCTCTCTGCGCATTTTTCTAAGGGTGTTATGCAATAAACAATTATTGGGATTTTATATTTTAGTTACTTTGTTGTTTTTCAGAATGAGACGTTACACATTACAGTTTAAGATAGAAACTTGCCCGATTGTGTCTGAAAAGGGAAATAGAAAATAATAAAAATAGTTTTGGGGTTCATAATATGCAGGGTATATACTAAAGTTTTGAACGAGGTTAGCTTTTGTTTGAGAACTAAAAAAAATAGAAAATGGACAAGAATTTAAGTGCTTTAGACATATTGAGAAATAAAAGTTAACTCGGTAAGAAGGAGTGCTTGAATTGGGAAAAACGGTTTTTACCTGCATCCATCTGAAAATTTTGCTGCCGTCAACTTGCCTCCTACCTGCCTTCACCCTTCCTTCAACCTGCTTCCAAGGCAGATTTAGCCGCTCTCTACCTGCCTCATAACCTGTACATGATTCAATAGAGAAGGCAGGGTTACCTGCCTCCTACCTCCCTCCGAGGTACCTCCCTCCAAGGAAGTTTTACCTGCCTCCATCTTGCCTCCTACTCGCCTCCACCCTGCCTTTACCCTGACTCCAGACTGCCTCCGAGGAAGTTTTATCTGCTTCCTACCTGCCTACAGTCTTCAGGAGGACGGTTCAAGAACCGTCCTTACTGGATTAAGACAGCCTAGCGGTGGTATTCTAGTTGATTCTGTGATAGCTTTATTTATTTATACTTCGCATAATGCAGGACACAGATAAAGCAATTAAAAATGCACTGAAATAAGCCGATCCTTTGTTGGTAAAATATTTGATTATTGTTGTTTATAATTTTTGGTATCATTTGCTTTACATGAATTGTACTTTTCTTCTGTAATCATGGTTTTTTCATACTGTCCAGTTTGAAACATTGTGGAGTTTCATTTCTCAAACATTGTGTTAAACAAATAAATAATATTTTGTAAGAGTCTTACAAATAGTTACAGTTACAAGAGTTACAATTCTTTTGATGGTTCCACGGTGGTATTTAGGCGCTTCATTTGCAACCAAAACAAAGAGTATTAAAAACAAAATCTTGAAGCATTACAATATTAAAACCGCACACCACGCAGAAAAAAACAAACGAGAGTTTCTATTGCTTTGATTTTCAAAAACACGCATTTTTTATATGTTTTGGGTTAAATAAAAAATAAGTAGAAATAACTAAAGCTAAAGTCTTCCAGGCTGAAATTAAGGGCGTAACCGTAAAATTTAAGGTTGAGTAATGTGGCGGAGAGTGCGTGGTAGGTATAGTAATTCATATTATTGTTATCGCTCAAAAATTAAGTTGTCATTCCGCCCAGCTTTCAAATGCGCACTTTGTCATGTTCAAATTACAGTAATCGCGCCGGTCGTCGCGTGTGCAATAAAAAAACCATTCCAAGCAGCGAATTTGCTCCGCACTAAAAGTGGGAGCGTAATACGGGTTCCATATCATTGGTTTGCGCTTTTTAATTGAGAAGTTGTTGTTGTAAGCCTACCGCTCCAAAGGGGATCTGTAAAGTCGGCGGAGAAACCATAGGTTAGAATTTTTAAATTTTGGCTTCTTTTATATACTGATTACTTGAGATGCTGACAGCTGTATATGATTACGGCCAATCTACATAGGAAGCTTGTTTAAGTAGAACCTGGTCATTGGCTGAACGACCAACTTCCTTCGAGTTAGGAATTTAACGGTGGCACTGTGATAAAATACATGGCGGAATGGTTCCAAAACGTCAGTAGCTTGTACAGGTATAATTTAAGGAAAATTGCACATCAAGTTAGTTAATTAGTTAGTTAATTAGTTACAGTCCCAAGCAGAAATAAAGGTCATTTTTCAGACGCAGGCAATAGCCGTTACGTGCGACTCCGCGCGAATAAGCGTTATAGATTTCAGCATGAAGGAAAGCAGTGCAAAACAACAACTTTGCATTTTGGCTATAGCCCGCCACCCTCTCTAAGCGCATATGCGAGCGCCAGCACGCATATGCGTTCTGAGGCTCTTGCTGTTTTTTCTACATGAAGAATTCAAAACATTGTTTGTAAAGCATAAAAAAACTTTCAAATACAAAGTGTGTTTAACATTTAAAATATAATTTATGTTACAAATTTAAAAAAAATTATATTTGTCTTATATAAACAAACGAGCCAGCCAAAACACCTCTATAGTCCACTTACAAATATTTCTTATTTTCCTTTTCTTATGGACCTCGTCGCCATAACGCTTATGCGTCCATACGCTTATGCCCAACATGTCTGAAAACTACCTTTATTTCTGCCCGGGACTGTAAAGTCAAAGTTTATTCTAGAAAGAATATCACAAGCAAAATACAAATTGCGAACCAATTACGGCCGCCAGGAAACTAAAACAAAGACATGGTTATTCTCTAGAAAATGACTCAAAGGCTTAAAAAGCACTAAATTGAGCCATTAGTAAGCTATTCTTTTGAAATAAAAATGAAAGTGAGAAGTTGATAATAATATTTCTGTATAAAGATTTAATTCTAAAAAATTTATTTTTTTTTATCAACCACATAAGAACATATAATTCAAATGATAAACAAAGATATTAAAATTTATGTATTTAAAGTTTTTTCAAATAAATCCTAGGTAGTAACTGAAATTTGTCTCTTGGGATAAAGCATTCCATTTGCTCACAACTCGATTGCAAAAACACTTTCTCACATCTATTATTTTTCAACTTTTAACTTAAATGAATGGCCTCTTGTTGGATTCTGATTCAAACTAAAAAAAGAGTTTGGATTAAGACTTGTTTTTTGATTCAAAATTTTATAACATTCACATAAATCAATATTATTTCTTCGTTGTTCAGGTTTTTCAAGGTTTTAGGTAACTAAGACGTTCTTCATATGATATATACTTTTTCTTACATCGTTTAAAAATTCGTCTAGTAAAACTACGTTGAACATTTTCAATTTGTTTAATGTCTTGTTGTAAAAAAAGGGTTCCACACAACACTGGCATATTCCAAGACAGGCCTGACATAGGTAGTAAAGGCCTTTATTAAGTTTTTTTCAGAATTCGAATTAAATGTCCTAAAAATTAATGAAGACATTCTTAAGGCCTTTTTAACAATAATTTTACAATGATCTGAAATTGCAGATTATTCGAAATGTAAACTCCTAAGTCTTTTACTAAGTTGGTTTTTGTTAAAATGTTTCCATCTATAGTATAATCATGATCAATAAAATTATTTCTTTTAGTAGAAATATGAAGAACTTCACACTTAGTTTCAGACAGTCTCAGTTGCCAATTTTTGGACCATAAAGCTAATCTGTTTATATCTTCTTGCAATTGATTCCTTTTTTGTTTTTTCATCTTCATTTGAAAAATCTATAACTTTCGCATCGTCTGCGAAGAGTTTAATATGAGAATGTTGTATAGTGTTTATTATGTCGTTAATGTAAATAAGAAATAAAAACGGGCCTAACACGGAGCCTTGTGGACCTACTTTCCACCTTATAGTATTTTGCTCTGCATCTTATGACAACTTTCATGTATCGAGTTAGTTAATTATTTAGTTAATTTACTTAAATTAGTTAAATAGGTTGAGTAACCCTTGCGAATGTAATTGTCAATAATTACATTTGCATGTAAAATTTGTGTTAATAACTTTTAGCTAAAAATTCCCTAAATTTCATGAAAAAAAATACATGATTTAAAATTATGTTGCTAAACTGCTCATTTTGCATCTACTCGTGTTGGTGATAGTTGCACCGTGTTTTTAATACCAAAACAGGTTAGGGCACAACACCTACGTTTTTATGCCAAAAAAGTATTTCTTTTTTTGCAAAATTACCATATTTTTAATGCCATATCTTGCCCCAAGGCGGTTAGTTACCTTAATAAATTCTACTAATAAAACCTCTTTGTGTAAAGTGCGTAAACAAATCAATCAAGGGTACTAAAACCTCTCGCTGCACTCTAATCATTCACAAATCACGTAAACTGTTATTAACACAAGGGTAGTACATTGTAATCGCAAAATCCTGTGCTTCACAATCCAAACACAGTTAAATCTGAGCTAGACCTAAACTTCCATAACTTGACTTTGTCACACCGGCAGTTTTTATGTTTCTATCAGTCTTATTGTCCACTTGCTGGTCAATTTGGCAACAAGTTTGACCGTTTAATTGATTAAAGCTACACAGCAACTCCTGTGTGCAACTTTTTGTGGTGCCAAACCTTGCGTTTTGGAGCAATACCCTCACTTTAACAAAACCTCTGAAAAGTCATTAGGTCAAGTTACACACAGCAGTAGCTGGAGCACCCCGTTAACTGACTGTTGATTTAGATAGGTAACCAACGTCGTTTCAATTACCTAAAAACTTATTCTGAAATTCTATTTTTTCAACCCATTGTAAAAAGGTTTTAATTCCAAAATTATTACCCTACCAAGACAGTAAGATAACAGATAACAGCAACATATGAGCTTTTTGTAAAAACGTACCCTATACTTTGAAGAACTGTTTCTGACAGTTCAACTAATTTTTCAACTAGTTTTTTTTCAACCCGTCTAGCTAATGTTGTATGGGGTAATTATATTGACAGCTACCCAACCGCCGTACTTACAGCGGGAGCTTAACTTTTCCCTTTGTTACTTTTTGATCAGACTGTAACCACAGTCCAGCATTATTCTCAAACTCACTGCGCTAACGTTTCACAGGGGTTGCATAAGTTCTCCAACGTTAGCCCTTGCGAATCATCATACAGGACCTGTATGGTTGTAGTAAAGGGTTTTCGAACCTAACTTTTTGGCCAACTGATAGATCTATAGCCCTTCTTTTTGTACTCACCCAGTTTACATTTCACAGGAGTTGCTTAGGTTAAGCAATGTGAACTTGACTCTGAGTTAGTCACCAATGTTGTCTTTTTCACTTTGGAATTACTTAGAGACTGGAAAACCTTCCAGTTAAGTTCTCCCCATTCCAAATCGTTTTCCCTTTTCTGACCTAACAATTGGTAGAGTGTGTTGCACAATTTCCCCACTCAGTTAAGTAAACTCGACTGTGCTATTGTCCCTTCTGAGCCACGCCTTCTTGTTTATTAGTGTAATTTTATAACGTAAGCATTTTTTGTAAGAAGCACGGGCACCTTTTGTACCGGGCACAGGCTCTATTATTACCGGCTAGACCCCTGTTTGCCTGTTACAGTTAATAAAGAAATAATTTAGCAATTTAAGATATTGAGAAATTTAGAATTAAGGTTTTAAAATTTTATGATATTAGAAGTTTTGTTTTTAGACACTAAAAAAAGAGTAATTTTTAAGTATTTTGGTTGTCACGATAGGTTTTAGAAAAAATAAGAAAGAAGACTATAGCATTTTATTGTATTATCTGTACCTTTTATATTTTGAAGGAGTTAACTTGCATTTCACTAATTTGAATCGTAAATATTCAAAATACAGTTTATTACCGTTTGTTAAATTATATTGTAAGGTTTTATTCTATGATCCGTAACTATAATTTAAACAGAGTTTAATTACAATTCATAAACTTGAATTGCAAGTATTTAAAACAGTTTTAAAGGTCACTTTAGGATTTTAAGGGCCCTCAAAATGTCATAGTATTCGTGATCATGTCATATATGTTTTGCTATGTGGGAATGGTTGTGGGAGGAGCCGTTAGAATCACTTTTAGCCATTTAGCGCTTAGGAAAAAATTGGATCTCCAATGAATCAAAGATCTCCATTTTTTCCCAAGCCCTTATTTGCTAAAAATGATTCTATAAGATCATAACTCTGTGAAGGTCTTTAACACTGAACAATTTTCTTTTAAATGGGAGGGTTTTGACTATCGTGATTTATTGAATTAAATCGTAAAGAGTTTTATTGTATTATCCGTACCTATATTTTAAACAGAGTCTAATTACAAATCATTAACTTGAATCGTGAATATACAAATCATAGTTTATTGGTTTAAGCCCTAATTATATATTTTTATTGTATTCTCAAAACCTTAATAATGAAGTGTTAAATTACGGTTTAACATATAATTGTAAGAAGTATTTATAAAATTAAAGTTATAGTTTTTGTGGTTTTGATATATTATTTATTAACGATTTCATAAAATTTGTGTCAATTCATTTTTGTTGGTTGCTTAATCTTATTTCACTGCGTACCAATAAAATCGGGTCTTCACACTTCTATGTTTTGTGTCTATATGCAAGTTTCAAGGCTGTAACATTTACTAGCTTTTGTATTTTTCCTGGCTATGTCGTTTCCTGGCTTCGAGCTCCGGAGCTCCAAAGTTTTGAAAGTTGTTTTGAAGCTCCTAAAAGCGGAGCTTCGCTCCTGATCTCCAGAGCTCCGGAGCTCGAAGCTTTAGGGAACATCACTAATAAAAACAACATTGACTACTCATTACCGTTCGGTCTTTTTCCGATCAATGTCTAAAAAAATTGTCGGTCAAATACCACAGTACTCTGAATTCATGTTCTTGTTGATTTGCCTATCGACGTTAAATATGAATAAAAATTCTCTATTGATATACGGCAGCTTTAATCAATGTATAATTTCTTGCAAAAATCTTTAAAAACATACTTTTTTAGATTCAGGCTTTGTAACTTGCTATAATACATTACTTTCAAATTTAAATACAACCTTTTTTCCCATTGATTCATATGAGTTTATTGAAATTGGACATGGAATTTTAACCAAAAGCTTGCTAACTGCTGAAAAAGTTGAAAGTTATTGCGGGTCAGTTTATGTTTATTGTTTTTTTTACATTTTACTTTTCACAGTTAATTTCAAAATGACAAGCAAAATAGAAGATGAAATAAAAAAACATGGTATAAAGCATCACTGAAAAAATTT
Source organism: Microlaimidae sp. YZB2_3 (assembly GCA_030248175.1). Lineage (NCBI taxonomy): Eukaryota > Metazoa > Nematoda > Chromadorea > Desmodorida > Microlaimidae > Microlaimidae sp. YZB2_3. Next base: position 8,533 of record JASAMX010005499.1, read on the forward strand.
TAAATAGTTTTAATGCATAATATTATTTTTAGTTGTATAAAATATGTTGAATATATTGCGTTTGATATTTTTTAATTTAATATAGAATACTTAGCGACAAGAATACTTAACGACTATAATATTATAATGAATATAAAGAAATCTCGCAAACATTCCAAAAACAACAAAAACATTATTTTAACACCATGAAATAATATTTTATTGTTCACATTAGTTTTCACGTGCTTTAATGATACAAAACATTGCTCAAACTATGGTTATAATCTTTATAATACCCACCTAGCAGAGGCTGGACTCCCAAAGTGTCATAATTTATGACTATAGTGTTTCATGCTGAGATTGGCAACAAACGTAATTTTAACGTTATATTTCAGACAGTCGACGAATTAGCATACTTGCATCGTGTGTACTACTTTCGGCTGTCATTTGAGTATGTTTGTCTATGCGCCATCTCTACCGCTATGGAAAAACCTGGGCCTCAAAATCAAATTTTTTATTACTCAGATAGACGCCCTGGTACGCTGTTAGTCTACTTTTCCTTTTCCCGAACCTTCCGATTACCTCGTTTCTTCTCGCTTTGTGCGTCCAATTTACGCATTTTTCCCGATTTTTTATATAGGGCCCACATCTAACGGTTTCTATGCTCTTGCGGGTATGGCTAGCACAAACGCAAGTTATACACCAAATGTACACCATTTTTCCAGAATTTTTGACCTAGAAGTTTTTTTTGGAGGAGGGTGACCCCTCAAGGGGTTAGAGGGACCACCACAATATTTAACGTTTTAATTTTTTTAATCTTATATGTTAGTTTTAAGCATGCGGGGTTTTTTTGTTAAAATAAATACACGAGGCTGTGATGGTGCCAGCCACACCCCAAAAGCATTAATCGATTTTAGAGTTAAGTGGATTCAATATTAAAAATCGGTGAAACGCGACGCTGGCCCCTCACCGCAGAAGAACTGTCGGTTCCAATCGTATTTAAGGTTTCAGGGAAAACTTGGAAAAGTAACTAACAGCATACCAAGTGACGTTTCTTATCTTACAGTAATAAAAAAATTTTGATTTTTTGAGGCCCAGGTTTTTTCCATTAGCGGTAAGGATGACGTCATAGACAAACATTACTTTCAAATGACAGCCAAAAGTCTAAGCTACACACTGATGCAAGTATTGTTCTAATTCGTTCGACTGTTCTTGAAATATAACGTTTTAAAATTTACGTTTTGTTGCCAATCTCAGTCATTTTTGAACACACTATAGTTCATTAAATTTATTGACACTTTGGTGACAGTTCTTACAGCCTCTGCTTAGGTGTGTGTTATTTATAAAGATTTATAACCATAGTTTTTTAGAGTCAATGTTTTTTTGTATCATTAAAGCACGTGAAAACTAATGTGAACAATAAAATATTATTTCATGGTGTTAAAATAATGTTTTTGTTGTTTTTGGAATGTTTGCGAGATTTCTTTATATTCATTATAATATTATAGTCGTTATTTCTTGTCGCTATTTCTATATTAAATACACGCAATATATTCAACATATTTTATACAACTAAAAATAATATTATGCATTAAAACTATTTAAAATTTTTTCAGTGATGCTTTATACCATGTTTTTTTATTTCATCTTCTATTTTGCTTGTCATTTTGAATTACTGTGAAAAGAAATGTAACATAACATAACTGCCCGCAATACTTTCACTTTTTCGCAGTTAGCACTTTTCGTTAAATTCATGTCCATTTCATAACTCTATGATCATGGAAAGGTTGTATTTAATTTGAAGTATGTATTATAGCAAGTTACAAAGCCTGAATCTAAAAAAGTATGTTTTTAAAGATTTTTGCAAGAAATTATACATTGATTAAAGCTGCCGTATATCAATAGAGAATTTTTATTCTATTTTTCGTCATTAGGCATCACATGACATTTGAATTCTGTCGCTTCTGTGGTTATTTTGCCACATTTTTTTTAGACATTTGATCGAGAAAACAGACCGAACTAGCCGTAAGTCTTTATGAGTAGTCAAATTGTTTGTTTTTTTATTTATTAGTGATGTTCCCTAAAGCTTCGAGCTCCGGAGCTCTGGAGATCAGGAGCGAAGCTCCGCTTTTAGGACTTCCACTTTCACTTTGGACCTCCGGAGCTCGAAGCCAGGAAACGACATAGCCAGGAAAAATACAAAAGCTAGTAAATGTTACAGCCTTGAAACTTGCATATAGACACAAAACATAGAAGTGTGAAGACCCGATTTTATTGGTACGCAGTGAAATAAGATTAAGCAACCAACAAAAATGAATTGACACAAATTTTATGAAATCGTTAATAAATAATATATCAAAACCACAAAAACTATAACTTTAGTTTTATAAATACTTCTTACAATTATATGTTAAACCGTAATTAAACACTTCATTATTAAGGTTTTGAGAATACAATAAAAATATATAATTAGGGCTTAAACCAATAAACTATGATTTGTATATTCACGATTCAAGTTAATGATTTGTAATTAGACTCTGTTTAAAATATAGGTACGGATAATACAATAAAACTCTTTACGATTTAATTCAATAAATCACGATAGTCAAAACCCTCCCATTTAAAAGAAAATTGTTCAGTGTTAAAGACCTTCACAGAGTTATGATCTTATAGAATCATTTTTAGCAAATAAGGGCTTGGGAAAAAATGGAGATCTTTGATTCATTGGAGATCCAATTTTTTCCTAAGCGCTAAATGGCTAAAAGTGATTCTAACGGGTCCTCCCACAACCATTCCCACATAGCAAAACATATATGACATGATCACGAATACTATGACATTTTGAGGGCCCTTAAAATCCTGAAGTGACCTTTAAAACTGTTTTAAATACTTGCAATTCAAGTTTATGAATTGTAATTAAACTCTGTTTAAATTATAGTTACGGATCATAGAATAAAACCTTACAATATAATTTAACAAACGGTTATAATATTTATTTTTATTATTTACTATTCAAATTAGCTATTCAATTTAACTCATTCAAAATATAAAAGGTACAGATAATACAATAAAATGCTATAGTCTTCTTTCTTATTTTTTCTAAAACCTATCGTGACAACCAAAATACTTAAAAATTACTCTTTTTTTAATTTCTAAAAACAAAACTTCTAATATCATAAAATTTTAAAACCTTAATTCTAAATTTCTCAATATCTTAAATTGCTAAATTATTTCTTTATTAACTGTAACAGGCAAACAGGGGTCTAGCCGGTAATAATAGAGCCTGTGCCCGGTACAAAAGGTGCCCGTGCTTCTTACAAAAAATGCTTACGTTATAAAATTACACTAATAAACAAGAGGCGTGGCCTCAGAAGGGACAATAGCACAGTCGAGTTTACTTAACTGAGTGGGGAAATTGTGCAACACACTCTACCAACTGTTAGGTCAGAAAGGGAAAACGATTTGGAATGGGGAGAACTTAACTGGAAGGTTTTCCAGTCTCTAAGTAATTCCAACGTAAAAAGACAACATTGGTTGTACTAACTCAGAGTCAAGTTCACATTGCTTAACCTAAGCAACTCCTGTGAAATGTAAACTGGGTGAGTTACAAAAGAAGGGCTAATACATCTATCAGTTGGCCAAAAAGTTAGGTTCGAAAACCCTTTACTACAACCATACAGGTCCTGTATGATGATTCGCAACGGCTAACGTTGGAGAACTTATGCAACCCCTGTGAAACGTTAGCGCAGTGAGTTTGAGAATAATGCTGGACTGTGGTTACAGTCTGATCAAAAAGTAACAAAGGGAAAAGTTAAGCACCCGCTGTAAGTACGGCGGTTGGGTAGCTGTCAATATAATTACCCCATACAACATTAGCTAGACGGGTTGAAAAAAAACTACTAATTTAGTTGAACTGTCAGAAACAGTTCTTCAAAGTATAGGGTACGTTTTTACAAAAAGCTCATATGTTGCTGTTATCTGTTATCTTACTGTCTTGGTAGGGTAATAATTTTGGAATTAAAACCTTTTTACAATGGGTTGAAAAAATAGGATTTCAGAATAAGTTTTTAGGTAATTGAAACGACGTTGGTTACCTATCTAAATCAACAGTCAGTTAACGGGGTGCTCCAGCTACTGCTGTGTGTAACTTGACCTAATGACTTTTCAGAGGTTTTGTTAAAGTGAGGGTATTGCTCCAAAACGCAAGGTTTGGCACCACAAAAAGTTGCACACAGGAGTTGCTGTGTAGCTTTAATCAATTAAACAGTCAAACTTGTTGCCAAATTGACCAGCAAGTGGACAATAAGACTGATAGAAACATAAAAACTGCCGGTGTGACAAAGTCAAGTTATGGAAGTTTAGGTCTAGCTCAGATTTAACTGTGTTTGGATTGTGAAGCACAGGATTTTGCGATTACAATGTACTACCCTTGTGTTAATAACAGTTTACGTGATTTGTGAATGATTAGAGTGCAGCGAGAGGTTTTAGTACGCTTGATTGATTTGTTTACGCACTTTACACAAAGAGGTTTTACTAGTAGAATTTATTAAGGTAACTAACCGCCTTGGGGCAAGATATGGCATTAAAAATATGGTAATTTTGCAAAAAAAAAATACTTTTTTGGCATAAAAACGTAGGTGTTGTGCCCTAACCAGTTTTGGTATTAAAAACACGGTGCAACTATCACCAACACGAGTAGATGCAAAATGAGGAGTTTAGCAACATAATTTTAAATCATGTATTGTTTTCAGGAAATTTAGGGAATTTTTAGCTAAAAGTTATTAACACAAATTTTACATGCAAATGTAATTATTGACAATTACATTCGCAAGGGTTACTCAACCTACTTAACTAATTTAAGTAAATTAACTAAATAATTAACTAACTCGATACATGAAAGTTGTCATTAATGATGCAGAGTCAAAATACTATAAGGTGGAAAGTTCAGTTCCACAAGGCTCCGTGTTAGGCCCGTTTTTATTTCTTATTTACATTAACGACATCATAAACACTATACAACATTCTCATATTAAACTCTTCGCAGACGATGCGAAAGTTTATACGATTTTTTCAAATGAAGATGAAAAAACAAAAAGGAATCAATTGCAAGAAGATATAAACAGATTAGCTTTATGGTCCAAAAATTGGCAACTGAGACTGTCTGAAACTAAGTGTGAAGTTCTTCATATTTCTACTAAAAGAAATAATTTTATTGATCATGATTATACTATAGATGGAAACATTTTAACAAAAACCAACTTAGTAAAAGACTTAGGAGTTTACATTTCGAATAATCTGCAATTTTCAGATCATTGTAAAATTATTGTTAAAAAGGCCTTAAGAATGTCTTCATTAATTTTTAGGACATTTAATTCAAATTCTGAAAAAAACTTAATAAAGGCCTTTACTACCTATGTCAGGCCTGTCTTGGAATATGCCAGTGTTGTGTGGAACCCTTTTTTACAACAAGACATTAAACAAATTGAAAATGTTCAACGTAGTTTTACTAGACGAATTTTTAAACGATGTAAGAAAAAGTATATATCATATGAAGAACGTCTTAGTTACCTAAACCTTGAAAAACCTGAACAACGAAGAAATAATATTGATTTATGTGAATGTTATAAAATTTTGAATCAAAAAACAAGTCTTAATCCAAACTCTTTTTTTAGTTTGAATCAGAATCCAACAAGAGGCCATTCATTTAAGTTAAAAGTTCAGAAAAGTAGAATTAATGTGAGAAAATATTTTTTTTGCAATCGAGTTGTGAGCAAATGGAATGCTTTATCCCAAGAACAAATTTCAGTTACTACCTTGGATTTATTTAAAAAAACTTTAAATACATAAATTTTAATATCTTTGTTTATCATTTGAATTATATGTTCTTATGTGGTTAATAAAAAAAAATAAATTTTTTTTAAGAACTTTAAATCTTTATACAGAAATATTATTATCAACTTCTCACTTTCATTTTTATTTCAAAAGAATAGCTTACTAATGGCTCAATTTAGTGCTTTTTTAAGCCTTTGAGTCATTTTCTAGAGAATAACCATGTCTTTGTTTTAGTTTCCTGGCGGCCGTAATTGGTTCGCAATTATTGTATTTTGCTTGTGATATTCTTTCTAGAATAAACTTTGACTTTACAGTCCCGGGCAGAAATAAAGGTAGTTTTCAGACATGTTGGGCATAAGCGTATGGACGCATAAGCGTTATGGCGACGAGGTCCATAAGAAAAGGAAAATAAGAAATATTTGTAAGTGGACTATAGAGGTGTTTTGGCTGGCTCGTTTGTTTATATAAGACATATATAATTTTTTTTTAAATTTGTAACATAAATTATATTTTAAATGTTAAACACACTTTGTATTTGAAAGTTTTTTATGCTTTACAAACAATGTTTTGAATTCTTCATGTAGAAAAAACAGCAAGAGCCTCAGAACGCATATGCGTGCTGGCGCTCGCATATGCGCTTAGAGAGGGTGGCGGGCTATAGCCAAAATGCAAAGTTGTTATTTTGCACTGCTTTCCTTCATGCTGAAATCTATAACGCTTATTCGCGCGGAGTCGCACGTAACGGCTATTGCCTGCGTCTGAAAAATGACCTTTATTTCTGCTTGGGACTGTAACTAATTAACTAACTAATTAACTAACTTGATGTGCAATTTTCCTTAAATTATACCTGTACAAGCTACTGACGTTTTGGAGCCATTCCGCCATGTATTTTATCACAGTGCCACCGTTAAATTCCTAACTCGAAGGAAGTTGGTCGTTCAGCCAATGACCAGGTTCTACTTAAACAAGCTTCCTATGTAGATTGGCCGTAATCAATTACAGCTGTCAGCATCTCAAGTAATCAGTATATAAAAGAAGCCAAAATTTAAAAATTCTAACCTATGGTTCTTCCGCCGACTTTACAGATCCCCTTTGGAGCGGTAGGCTTACAACAACAACTTCTCAATTAAAAAGCGCAAACCAATGATATGGAACCCGTATTACGCTCCCATTTTTAGTGCGGAGCGAATTCGCTGCTTGGAATGGTTTTTTTATTGCACACGCGGCGACCGGCGCGATTACTGTAATTTGAACATGACAAAATGCGCATTTGAAAGCTGGGCGGAATGACAACTTAATTTTTGAGCGATAACAATAATATGAATTACTATACCTACCACGCACTCTCCGCCACATTACTCAACCTTAAATTTTACGGTTACGCCCTTAATTTCAGCCTGGAAGACTTTAGCTTTAGTTATTTATTTACTTATTTTTTATTTAACCCAAAACATATAAAAAATGCGTGTTTTTCAAAAATCAAAGCAATAGAAACTCTCGTTTGTTTTTTTCTGCGTGGTGTGCGGTTTTAATATTCTAATGCTTCAAGATTTTGTTTTTAATACTCTTTGTTTTGGTTGCAAATGAAGCGCCTAAATACCACCGTGGAACCATCAAAAGAATTGTAACTCTTGTAACTGTAACTATTTGTAAGACTCTTACAAAATATTATTTATTTGTTTAACACAATGTTTGAGAAATGAAACTCCACAATGTTTCAAACTGGACATTATGAAAAAACCATGATTAAGAAGAAAAGTACAATTCATGTAAAGCAAATGATACCAAAAATTATAAACAACATTAATCAAATATTTTACTAACAAGAGTCGGCTTATTTCAGTGCATTTTTAATTGCTTTATCTGTGTCCTGCATTATGCGAATTATAAATAAATAAAGCTATCACAGAATCAACTAGAATACCACCGCTAGGCTGTCTTAATCCAGTAAGGACGGTTCTTGAACCGTCCTCCTGAAGACTGTAGGCAGGTAGGAAGCAGATAAAACTGCCTCGGAGGCAGTCTGGAGGCAGGGTAAAGGCAGGGTGGAGGCGAGTAGGAGGCAAGATGGAGGCAGGTAAAACTCCTTGGAGGGAGGTACCTCGGAGGGAGGTAGGAGGCAGGTAACCCTGCCTTCTATATTGAATCATGTACAGGTTATGAGGCAGGTAGAAGGCAGCTAAATCTGCCTTGGAAGCAGGTTGAAGGAAGGGTGAAGGCAGGTAGGAGGCAAGTAGACGGCAGCAAAATTTTCGATGGATGCAGGTAAAAACCGTTTTTCCCAATTCAAGCACTCCTTCTTTACCGAGTTAACTTTTATTTCTCAATATGTCTAAAGCCTTTAAATTTTGTCCATTTTCTATTTTTTTTAGTTCTCAAAACAAAAGCTAACCTCGTTCAAAACTTTAGTATATACCCTGCATATTATGAACCCCAAAACTATTTTTATTATTTTCTATTTCCCTTTTCAGACACAATCGGGCAAGTTTCTATCTTAAACTGTAATGTGTAACGTCTCTATTTTAAAAACAACAAAGTAACTAAAATATAAAATCCCAATAATTGTTTATTGCATAACACCCTTAGCAAAATGCGCAGAGTAACTGCTTGGAAACAATTTTATTTTTTACAACTAAATGACTCCAATTTTTATTTCGCTATTAAAACAAATTTTGGTTATAGAATGTTCAGTTGGTTTTTAACAGTTTTATAATTTTTTGCATAAAAAATTAATTTTGAAAACATGATTATTCTAAAAGTAAAAAAAACGTTACTTGCACCATCGCTTTTTCCTTTTTCAACACCACAAAAAACACAACACAAAAGTAGTTTCACCGATGGCTTCATGTTTCAGTGTGGAAAAAATATCTTGGAATTTTTTTTTTAATTTCAATCTAAAACTAAAAAAACTTAAGAACAAAAATTATTCCAAAGTAAAACTAAACTATTTTTACTTCCCAAAGGTTCAAAAATATATACCAATTTGGTTTAAAAATATATTCCTATTTTGTTTAAAGGTGAAAAGCACAAGCAAATTTTTTTTAATTTTTTTTGTGAAAACCTTATCCTTACCCAATAAGTCTGAAAAACTTTTCATCATAATATCTCCTGTGGTTTAGGAGATATTACACCACAAAAGTAGCGTTTTTTTAATAATCTTGTACTTGCATTCCGTACTGAATTGCTCAAAAAGTGTGAAAAATTTAGTTACAAATTATGAACTCAGGCAATTTTTTGCTTTAATATAATACCTTGATTGTTGAGATTGGTGCAGTATTTGTTGCGATATTGCGTTTTCTGCACCAAAAGCCCTCGATTTTTACGCTTAAAACATGAAGTGAAGGAATGAATAATGGCAAACTTAATCCCGATTTTTGCGGTACATTCAAATTGCGAAAACTATCGTGCGGGTAGAAAACAGTGCAGTATGTATCATTTTTACTATTTTCTCCTTAAAATTGATTTAATGAAACATTTTCAACAACTTTATTAAACCATTTTTACTATTTTCTCCTTAAAATTGATTTAATGAAACATTTTCAACAACTTTATTAAACCGATAATTCATAACAAAAATATAAAGATAAAAAAACGAAATCCCTCTAAAAACAAAAAGTTGAAACATCTTCCGTTTTTATCACTACAACTTTAAAAATATCAAACAAATTTATTAATAGTAAACGCTTAAAAAAGAACAATTAATTATAATATATAATAATTATATTTTAAAAAAAGGCTATTTAAATCATATTAAATTGTGCATTAATATGCATTATAACTTTAGTTTTTGATAAAAACCTGTAAGGAGTCAAGTAAAAAATGGTAAATTTGGAATAGAAATAGAAATCGATAAATAAAAATCGCTAAAAAGTTTAACAGGGCCTAAGAAAACCGAAATCTAAGCCCAAACCAACCAAGTTCCAAGCCCCAACCAACTAAGCTCGTGGCTCCAAGTTCCCAAAAATTTTGGATGCCTATAAAAACCATCGTATCATTTAATTTTATAGAATACTAAATAAATATTTGTAGTTTTCATGTGTTATCAAAGTTTTCAAACACTTCGAAATATTTCAAATATGATAAGCGTCTTTAACTACACGAGAGAGGGTACAAAAAGAAAAAAATAAAATTTGAAAAAATGGTAATTTTCTTAGTTTCTTTAGTTTAAACCTTTACTTAATTTTAAAATTGCTACACGATGATATGTTTCATCATGTTAAAGTATTTTAATATATCAGTTTGTGCTAAATAAAATTTATCTTTTCTCGATTAAACATCTCAATAGTAAAAAATCACCACTAAAATGGTATTTTCGTGAACAATGATATTGAATTAGCAAAAATAAAGTTAAAATTTGTAGATTGAAACTAATTTCAAACCTGCATAGGTTTTTTAATGTTTTGACTGTAAAACTATTCAAAATTTAAAAATGACTTTTCAAAAGTCCATTCATTCTAAGCTTTGAAATAGAAACACATAGGAAGCGGCAAAAAACTAAAAATCCCAAAAAAAAACTTTTGCTTTTGTAATATAAAAAAGTATTTAAGAAATTTTGAAGGAAAGGGGTCGAGATTTTAAACTAATAAATATTTGAAATATTTAAAACCGTAAAATGTACTAAAGATAAGTTCTATCAGGGTGAAAATAGATTAATGGTAAAGTAACCACTTGTTCTTTGAGAAAATATCACGTGCAGAGAAACTCATGACGCAACTAAATAAAAATTGGTTACATAACCGCTGAAAACTTTTTTTTAAAATTTTTTTTGCTCGCGGGCTTATTGTTTATTTCTTCCTAGCGCAGAGCAGTTACGCCCTTAATTTCAGCCTGGAAGACTTTAGCTTTAGTCGCTCACTGTTTCTCAATTTTCCCCCTACATAGTTGTCTGGTGCGTTATTTGTCATTGTACTCTCTTCATACAATAAAAAACCCTTATTCAGAACTTAATCTATAAATAACTCTTGTTTTATAAGTTAACGCTTTTTGACGAAATCTGAAAAACTTATACTTATCATGGAAACACAGGTCTGGTAGTCTTAAAAAATATAAACTTATTAAAATACAATTAAAACGTTTAGTGCAAATGGTACAAATATTTATCTAGGCATAGTGTTCAATGCTTTCAGCTACAGGAATATGAGAATCTAAATCAAACATAAAAGCGCGCTAACATGAAAACATAATTACATTGTGAATTAAACTAGTTTGTTTAATTCACATTGTAAATTAAACTAGTGAATTAACATTGTGAATTAAATTAGTTTTATTTGGCTATTGTTCAAAAAAATTTAACCGTGGGAATAAAAAATAAAACTGCTAAATCAGAAAGGTAAATGTCCTATAAACTACCAAAAAAATCGGTTTATTTCTTATTATTATTAAATGAATTAAGGTAGAACACTACAGTTATGACGATTTTTACAAAAAGTTCGATATCAACTTAGATATTAATTTTTTGTCTGACAAAGGTATAGTGCAATCAAAAGCTCAGAATATGATGTATCCAACGGTAACAGTTTATTGTTTACCGAATGTTCTTTTTTGAGATATAGTTTGATGAATTTAAAGCTCAAAAAATACTTTTTGACCATTTAAAAAATTTGACTCGACTTTAAAAAATCAGTTTTTCCTGCAATTTTATAGAAAGTTCACAAAAAAAGGGGCAACTTTTGGATGTGGTTTGGAGTAAAACGTAATTCAAAATTTGAAGAAAATTAAAAAAATAGATGCTTTTTAAAAGAAAAATCAAATAAAAAAAAATCCTGAATTAAGTTTCTAATCAAATACAATTCAAAGTATTACTTAGACTTGTTTCTAGTTATTTCAAAACTTTCATTAAAATCTGAGCGAATCAAATTTTTTAATTTCCATTTAAATTTTTCTGATTTGATGCTGAGAAACTACATTTCAAAACGTTTGTTTAAAAGTATTTTTTACGAGTGAGATTTCAAATAGGCCAGTAGCCGAGTGGTTAGAATGTGGGACTCAGATCCTCGGACCTGTAGGCTCAAGTCTACTGAAGGCAGTATTTTTAACGTCGAAAAATTTTTTTTTTAATTTTTAACTTTTTAATTAAAAAAAGTGTTCTTTATTCAAGATACGCTAAATGAAACATGAAAAAAATAGAATATTTTTGGTAATAAATTTTATTATAATATAATGTATTGTTGACATGTACTTTATTGGTGTCATTTAATGATTGTGGACGATAACATTTTTTTAAGAAAAATGAATGTCAAAAAAAATTGAATGAGCAGGTCAAATTACGTTAGAAAAAATTAATTAGAAAAGATCTGCCGTCAAAATCTAACTGTGGTGTATTACCTTAAACGAATAGAGTGATTTATAAAAAAAAATCTTTTAGTTTTAATTGTACAAACAAACACACACAGACACAAACACACAAAAACGCACACACACACACACACACACACACACACACACACACACACACACACACACACACACACACACACACACACACACACACACACACACACACACACACACACACACACACACATAAAAACACACACAAACACACACATACACAAACACACACACACAAACACACACACACACACACACACACACACACACACCTTCTTCTTCTTCTTCTGACTATTATTATTATTATTACAACGCTCAATCCTTGAAAGCGATATATCCATATTTTTTTAATTTCACCTTTTCTTAAAATATACAAAAATTAACCAACTTTAGCCAATAAAAAACTTACATTTAGAATTCATATTAAGTAATTTGATAAATAATTATTAAAATAAAGGTTTTAACCTTTTTTTATTTTAATCCGTTTTTGTGAAAATTTTTGAACGTTTTTGTTGTTAAATAGTCGATTACTGCAAATATCGAGATCAGCTAGATTTTATTTGCCTATAAAAACTGCAACAGTGCTATGTGATTAGATCAATGTATAAACAAATCATTATCATATGGTAGAAATGTTTATTTAGTAAGCAGCTGCCCAAACTAAATACAAGTTTCCTGTAGTCTACATAATGTCTATCTCAGACTAAAACTAAAGTCTTGCAGGCTGAAATTAAGGGCATAACCGCTCTCCACCAGGTAAAAATAACAAAAATTCCACGAGCGAGAAAAATTTGAAAAAAAATTTTAGCGGTTATGTAACCAATTATTATTTAGTTGCGTCATGTGTTTCTCTGCTTGTGATATTTTTTCAAAGAACGAGTGGTTATTTTACCACTCGTCTATTTTCACCCTGATAGAATTTATCTTACGTCCACATCTTTTCTGTCTAAACATACGCCCGGGAAAAATCGCCCTTTTTTCCTGCTCTATTTTTAAAGCATTTTTAGAGGCTAGTTTTATAATTCAAAATCACATTTTTTTATAAAAAAATGCTTGTTTTACTTTGTTTAAAACCTTTGAAATAAATTATGAATTTCAGTTCATATCAAAGCTAATTTTGTTTTCTTTTAAGTGCTGTTTTTATTTTTCGGTGTGTTTTCTGCTGTTAGCATGGCTATAGGCAAATTAAACGGAATAAATCCTTTATTGATAAAACGGCGACGTTTCGACACAGAATAAAACAGGTCTTCGTCAGGTAACTAAAATAATATTATAATATAAATTAAAATATAAATATAGAAACAGAACAGTGGAATCAAAAAACTAACTATAAATAAATAAAGTACTAAATGCGAAAATATAAAAAATCTAAAAGGAATATAAACAATTAATATTGAGGCCAAATAGCTAAAACAATGAGGAAAATAAATAATAGATTATTAAATATTCACGCAATAAAACTTTTGGAATTTTACTAACAAACAAGCGAACCCGACTTAGTCATTAAACAACAGAAGAGTTACAATTTAATCAAAAGCCAACTTAGTCAATAAAACACTGTACACATTTGGAACCAGGTTACAAATTTCTTTAGAATGAATGTTTAATAGTTTAGGATTATTTTTATTAGCAGTTATAAAACAAGCTTCTTTAAAACATAAATTATAAAAGCTATTATCGAACGCTAGATACTTAGAAAAACTAAAGCTGTGCCCTGTTTTACGCGCATGTAACGAAATAGATGATAGTGAAGATTCTTTGTGAGAAGAATGTACAGCCCCTGTGTGTTCCGACAGGCGGATTGAGCATGAGCGCTGTGTTCTCCCTATATAAAAATTGTCACATACATCACAACAAAGTAAATACACAACATTATTACGATTTAATTTACTAGTTTGGGAATCGTCTTTGCAATAAAATAACCTGGAACGCAATGTTTGAGGGGATTTAAAATATGTGGAAAAGCCAGAACTTTTTAATATATTTTGGATATTATAGGACATTTTGCCGAAAAAAGGTAAGGAGATGGAGGGTAGAGCAGTTTTTGGAAGTGGCGGAGGGGCACAACCCGATTTAAGATTTGATAAATTAAAAAATTTTGAAACAAGATCTTTACTGTACCCATGCTTATTAACAAATATATCGTATAAAAATTTAAACTCATTTTGTAACGAAATTGAATTAGTACAATACCGAAGAGCCCTTAATTTTAGCGTGTTTAGGGTGCTGGAAATGTATTGATTTGGAATAAAAGAAAATTTAGAAATATATCTATTAGAATGCGTGGGCTTTCGGTAAACTTCTACTTCAATTTTGTTAAATGAACGATTAATAAAACAGTCCAAAAACGGTAAAGAATTAGAAGACTCAAACTCAGACGTGAAACAAATCTTAGTGTCCTTAAGAAAAATATGAAACTCAGCTAAAAACGCATTTACCATACTAACCGAATTTAAATAAGGAACCTTCAAATCAAATAACAGAAACACGTCATCGATATATCTGCGGTAAAAAATAGGTTTTAAAACAAGAGGACACACGTTATTAAGAAATTCGGATTCTAAGATGCCTAAATATAAGTCACTTATAGCTACAGAGATAGGATTTCCCATTGGTACACCGAAATTTTGACTTAATAAATCACCTTTAAACTGTAAAAAAAACTATTATTTAAAACAATCTCAAATAATTGTACTATAGTTTTAATTGGAACAGAAGCAAAAATCAGTACACTTTCACGCCAGTAACGTTCAGAATCATGTAAAATATTTGGTAAACGACTAATAATAAAATTAATATCGACATTGTCAAATAAACTAACAGCATCTATACTAATCATAAAATAACCAGGTTCTATACTTATGTTTTTTAACTCAGAAATAAAACTAGACACTGAAGACACTCTATATTCTAAACATTGCACAGATGGTTTTAAAACGGCATCTAATTTCTTAGCAATATGATAAAACATGGAACCGAACATAGGTGTAATAACTCTTATAGGGTGATTATCTTTATGGACTTTAATGAGACCGTAAGGGTCAGGGATTTTACTTCTCTCGAAACTTGGCAGAATACAAAATAAACTCCCACTTCAGAAAAACAGAGAAAAAAACAAAAAAACAACAAAAATACCAACACACGATCTCATAAAATTCAAAAAACCAAAAAAAACACCCAAGCAAAAGAAAGAATCCACCCTATAAGTAGTTAAGAAAAGATCACACCCTCTCGTTACACCTATGTTCGGTTCCATATTTTATCATATTGCTAAAAAATTAGATGCCGTTTTAAAACCATCTGTGCAATAATTAGAATACAGAGTGTCTTCAGTGTCTAGTTTTATTTCTGAGTTAAAAAACATAAGTATAGAACCTGGTTATTTTATGATTAGTATAGAAGCTGTGGTTTATTTGATAATGTCGATATTAGTTTTATTATTAGTCGTTTACCAAATATTTTACATGATTTTGAACGTTACTGGCGTGAAAGTGTACCGTTTTTTGCTTCTGTTCCAATTAAAACTATAGTACAATTATTTGAAATTGTATTAAATAATAGTTTTTTACAGTTTAAAGGTGATTTGTTAAGTCAAAATTTCGGTGTACCAATGGGAAATCCTATCTCTGTAGCTATAAGTGACTTACATTTAGGCATCTTAGAATCCGAATTTCTTAATAACGTGTGTCCTCTTGTTTTAAAACCTATTTTTTACCGCAGATATATCGATGACGTGTTTCTGTTATTTGATTTGAAGGTTCCTTATTTAAATTCGGTTAGTATGGTAAATGCGTTTTTAGCTGAGTTTCATATTTTTCTTAAGGACACTAAGATTTGTTTCACGTCTGAGTTTGAGTCTTCTAATTCTTTACCGTTTTTGGACTGTTTTATTAATCGTTCTTTTAACAAAATTGAAGTAGAAGTTTACCGAAAGCCCACGCATTCTAAATGGTACATTTCTAAATTTTCTTTTATTCCAAATCAATACATTTCCAGCACCCTAAACACGCTAAAATTAAGGGTTCTTCGGTATTGTACTAATTCAATTTTGTTAGAAAATGAGTTTAAATTTTTATACAATATATTTGTTAATAAGCATGGGTATAGTAAGGACCTTGTTTCCAAATTTTTTTAAATTTATCTAATCTTAAATCAGGTTGTGCCCCTCCGCCACTTTCAAAAACTGCTCTACCCTTCATCTCCTTACCTTTTTTTTGGCAAAATGTCCTATAATATCAAAAATATATTAAAAAAGTTCTGGCTTTTCCACATATTTTAAATCCCCTCAAACATTGCGTTCCAGGTTATTTTATTGCAAAGACGATTCCCAAACCAGTAAATTAAATCGTAATAATGTTGTGTATTTACTTTGTTGTGATGTATGTGACAATTTTTATATAGGGAGAACACAGCGCTCATGCTCAATCCGCCTGTCAGAACACACACGGGCTGTACATTCTTCTTACAAAGAATCTTCACTATCATCTATTTCGTTACATGCGCGTAAAACAGGGCACAGCTTTAGTTTTTCTAAGTATCTAGCGTTCGATAATAGCTTTTATAATTTATGTTTTAAAGAAGCTTGTTTTATAACTGCTAATAAAGATAATCCTAAACTATTAAACATCCATTCTAAAGAAATTTGTAACCTGGTTCCAAATGTGTACAGTGTTTTATTAACTAAGTTGGCTTTTGATTAAATTGTAACTCTTCTGTTGTTTAATGACTAAGTCGGGTTCGCTTGTTTGTTTTTCATTTGTTTGTTAGTAAAATTCCAAAAGTTTTATTGCGTGAATATTTAATAATTTATTATTTATTTTCCTCATTGTTTTAGCTATTTGGCCTCAATTTAAATTGTTTATATTCCTTTTAGATTTTTATATTTCCGCGTTTAGTACTTTATCAATAAATAGTTAGTTTTTTGATTCCACTGTTCTGTTTCTATATTTGTATTTTAGTTTATATCATAATATTATTTTAGTTACCTGATGAAGACCTGTTTTATTCAGTGTCGAAACGTCGCCGTTTTATCAATAAAGGATTTATTCCGTTTATTTTGCCTATAGACATGTTAACAGCAGAAAACACACCGAATTATGACTCAATGTGCAACTCTAAAGGATTTCGATCTTATTAAAAATCTTCCCCTATCTTACAACCCATTTTAGACCACCAAAAAACACAAAAAAACAAAAACAAAAACAAAACAAAGGGAACATTTGAAATGGAAATATGAGTTGTCTTGTAAACAAGATGTTTATAACAAATTTCATTTTACAAAAAAGTTAGTAAACAGTTACTAAACACTTAGTAACGCATAATCTACTAAAAAGATTAGTTACGTTTTTTTACTAATTGTTTTAAGAGAGCAGTAAGGAAGTTTTTTTCTTTCCAAAAGATGTAACCAAGCCAAAACCACATAGAAAATTACATAAAAAATTCCACCCAAATGACAAAGTTTTCTGAAAATGTTAAAAAGACGAAAGTTCCAGAAATAAAATGTTTTTGTTATGAAAAAAAATTTAAGGTTTTAACTTATTTCAAACATAGAAAGATGAGTATATATTTATATAATATAATGTATCATTTTTGTGCATTCATTGATTGACAATGTTTGTTAACTGCGCAGTTAACAGCTATTGTGTACCTAGCGGCGGCAATGCTACTGCACTGTGAACTTTGCGGTACATGCAAATTTCTGTAAGAAACAAGCTCAATAAAACACCTATTAAGTAAAGTAATGACCGTTATTTGTATTTTTGGTTAAAACCTTGCATTAATTTTATTTCCAAAATCATTGCTAAAAAAGTCAAAAAATTTGACAAAATTAACTTTTGTTATCAATAACTTTAAAATTTTTTTCTGTTAAAGTTTTAAGTAATTTTTTTTGTTTCACAAATCACTCTGACATTATTTTTATCATTGTTTTTATTGAAAATGGGATTCATCAACGTCATTCTGAAATAATAATGCGTAAAACCAGTGCAACTATGAACTTAGGTGCGCACCTAACTGACTTTGGACACCACCAGAGCTGACCTAAGTATGCTCACCTAAATCCCAGAGTCAGGTCACCATTTGGGTGCCCAACTAACTTTAGGTCGCTCTATGGAACAGTCCCAAGTTAGGTGCGCACCTAAGTCTATATTTCGCAAAATTTGAGTTATTATATTTGAGTTTAGGTGCGCACCCAAAAGTTAGGTTGATCTCTGGACCGGCCACTGGATCTTCTTGCCCGACTTGCCCCAGGGAAGCGACTTGCCCCAGCACTTTTTTTTACCCTAGCCCTGGCCTCAACTGTGGTAAACGCAACCACAACTCCTCGACCCCAGCAATTTAGCTGTCTAATCAAGGGGCAAACTTGGGTAAGAACCCCTAAGAATACAAATCTTAAAGCGCTTTTTACAATTTTGGATAGTGATAAATATGCAAAATTTTATTTAGAGAGCTAATCTAATCGTTTCAATAGGAGGATATTTATTATTTATATTTTAAGATTTTATTAAAACTATTTTAATAAGATCCTTTATTTTAATCATGATTCGTTATTCTAAAAATTCGCAGCATTTTTTTTCTTTTTGAGCCTTAAAAACCATTTGCAGATTTTGTTTGCAAGATTATGGTTTGAATATAGAAGCTTATTCTTGAGATGTATGGAATAAATATTATTATAATATAATTGTTTATATCAAAAATATATAACCCAAAGAATTTTCGGCTATGCATACAGTAAATTTTTTAACAAAATTTAAAAAGAATTTGTACACATCTTAATTTTCGGCGCAAGCTATTTTATGTGCACCAATAACAATTTTCTCGTACAGCGATAATTTAAACACCAAATTTCGTTTTTTTTGACACGTTTACAAAATCACCGTGTACAAAAAATTAGCAGAAATTGGTAATAATCGCTATTAATTTGTATGAGTTTTTCTATGGAAGCTTATTGTACAACTGGATATTTGTTTGAATTATATTATATTTTTACTTTTATTTTTAGGTGTTATTGGAACTGTTTAAAATTTAAATGATGCTTAAACATTTTTTTAAATAAAAAAAAATCAAATTGATTTCTTGAATTTATTAAGCATTTTTAAATTTATTGCTGAAGCTACGCTGGTATTCATAAATTTAGGGTAGATTCTATTCAAACTGGGTTTGCTTGATTTGCAAAAATACCCTGCGGAGTCAGTCCACTTTTATTTAGCGAGTTCAATATTTTTACACAGCCCAAAGGAACCAAACTTGAATTTTTTAAACAAGAAATTAGTATGAATTTCTTGTATTTAATTTGAGTTTTAATAAAAGTTTTTTAATCAAATTTGCTTAAAAAATCAATTAATATGTGTCAAAAATGAAAATCTAATTCTGGACACAGTCTAGAAGGTGTATCACTTGGTTCACAGGTTTCTTCCCAAAAAGGACCCCGTTCGTATAAACCCGGTCCTAAATTTTATAAATACTAGTAAAAATGCCATAGGCAAATAAAATCAAGCTGACCGCAATATTTGCAGTATTGAATCGATTATTTAAAAACAAAAACATTAAAATTTTTCACTAAAGCGGATTAATAACAAAGATTAAAAACTGTATTTTAATAATTATTCATCAAATTACTTAATTTGAAACCTAAATGCAAAGTTTTTAAGCGCTAAAGTTGATTAATTTTTTGTATATTTTGTGAAAAGGTAAAATTAAAAAAATTATGCCTTCTTAATTGTTTTTTTTTTTAAGAAAAAACGTCATTACCGCACATTTTTATTTGGTTCCCTCATGTCTGCATTCTAATTTTTAGCGTCAGCCAGATATAATTCAACCATAGGTATTTATATAGAAATTCCGTAAAATCTTTCTTTGAGCTTTTATTTTTAAAAAAATTGCTAATTTAGTTTAAGGTTTTTATACTTTTTTTATATATTTTTATTAAAAGTAAGCATATATAACCCAAAAATGGAGAACAACCTGCCATTTTCTTTTATTTCATAGGCGCACTGTTTGTTTTGTTATTATTAAGACAATAATAATAAGCTAAATTATCGCGAAAAATAGACTATTTTGACATAAGGCGTTTTACACAGTAAAATTCCGATACACATTAGGCCGAAAGTTGAAATTAAAATAATATTTAAATGAAAAATTCTATTACTTTTGCAGTGTAAAATAACGTGTAAACACTAAAGGCAAAATATGAATTTGATTGGATTTGTAATAATGTAGTTATTAATGTTTAATTTGGTAAAAATGCAAATCTAAAAAATAAAATTACGATCATACCGAGCACCGAATATATAAGTAGGATTTTACTCTGTTTCGTCAGATGGTCTGATGGTCTAGTGGTTTGAGGCGGTCGGCTTTAGACTGCAAGGTCGGGATTTCGAACCCCAATGAAGTTTTTTTCCATTTTTTGTACCGGGAATTTAAACTTTATAAATTTAAATTTATCAAAATTTCATTTAAACTTATTAAAATTGAATTTAATAAAAAAACAGATCTTTTTAGTTATTTTAAAAAAATCAATTAATTGATTATTGATTGGTATTAATAAAATAAGAAAGAAAATAGATCTGCTAGTGATTGATGTAGATACTAAATTTTTGATGTAGATATTTTTCTATAGACACAAAAAAATTAAAACCAAAGTCTGTAATGTAAAAAGCTTGATGAAGTTTGCCAGTTTCCAGGGTTTCTATCAACCTTGGGGAGGTCCGTCCGGCACCCCTCTCGCCTTGCTCACCCCCTCTTCCCACTCCCGGAGGAGCTCAGCAACCGCTACGAGGTTTGCCCAAAGGTCCTCTGGTCCCAGTGTCGTATTAATGTGTGTGCATGTAAAAAGGTGTTGTGTTGTGTGTGTTTGTGTTTTGCATAGCGGGCAGTTTGGTGATGTGTGTTGTGTTGGATTGATTTTGTGTAGGTAGGAGTAGAGGAAAGGAGATTTCCCTGCCCTGAGTTGGGCGAGGGTTCTCCTGACCCCGCGAGGAAGATTTTCTTCCTCGTTGCTTATTGCTGGTGCTTTTGTTTGAAGTATTGGGTTTAATGGAGTGTTATTTATGTGGTTTGTGACTGTGTTTGTGTGGATTTGTAGTTTTAGTGCTTTGTAAGTTTTGTTGTGTATGTCTGTAGGTATGTTTGTTGTGTAGTTGTTGTTGTGAAATATTGTTTGCTTTTTGAGCCTGCTGGGTGCAGGTTGTTGTGTTAAATAATTAAGTGGGTTGTTTGTGTACATGGCCGCCAATTTTGCTTGTTTTGCGTGGAGTTGGATGTGTGTTGCTATTGGGAGGACTTTAGCCTCTGTGTGTATGATGTGTGTGTTTGTGTCTGTGGTGTGCCCTGTTGCGACCCTGAGAGCTGTGTTTTGTATTGTTTGTAGTTTGTTGATTTGTGTGTGTGATGTAGTGGGGCCCCAGATTGTGCTGGCATACTCGATTATTGGTCGAGTGATTGCCTTGTATGTGTGTATGAGTGTTTCTTTTGGTTTACCCCACGTTGTTGCTGTGAGTGCGTTTATGATTTTGAGTGTTTTGCGTGCTTTGCTGTGTGTGTTTGCGATGTGTGTGTTAAATGTGAGCTTGGGGTCGAATGTGAGCCCCAAGATTTTTGGGTTTTTGGTTGTAATGAGTGTTGTGTTGTTTATTTGTAGTGATAATTGTGTGTTGTACTCTGCAGGGTCTGGTGTGAATAGTGTGGATGTTGTTTTGCTTGCATTTAAAGTTAGTTGGTTGTTGTCTGTCCA
>JASAMX010005500.1:0-42273 GCA_030248175.1 Microlaimidae sp. YZB2_3
GGGGACCTTTGCGCTGAATTTCTCCATAATTAATGATTTCTCCCACTTTATCATTGATTAGATTAATATTAAAAACTAAAGTCTTATTATTAAACTTGTATTATTTAAACTAACAAAATTATTTTAAAAGTAGCATTATTCTGTGTTTTCTTTGTTTAAGTTAAAATCAAAAGTTAATGTAAAGTTTTTAAATAAAAATATATATCTTAGAGAAAAAAGTAATTTTTATATGTTATTATTCTTATAATGTTTTAGCCGGTAACAGTGGCCATAAATGAAGAAATCAAAAAAGCAAAAACGGGTGAAAAGCCACTCATAGAGCCCTTTTTGCTGTATATAAAATCGTCGAATGAAGAATTCAGCCCGCCGGCCCGCTTAATTTTGGTAATAGACTGGAGGCCAATCGAAATTGAAAACAAAATTGAAGTTGGAATCATGATGCTGATTCAAACCTTCTATGCCTTTCACCTGGAATATGGAAGCGGGCTGGAACATATTTACGGGTTTCTTGAAATGTTAATTGGCCTGAAAAATTCTATTGAATTTGGAATTCCTGCCGCGAAAGAACTTATGCAGAAATACTGCAATTACAAAAAAACTTTGGCGCCAAAGAATAAGTAAAGATTATTGGTATAAATTTTTAGTAAAGCTTAAAAGATTTCCCGGTTTTTTTAAATTAAATTTTAGTGTTTTATGCAGCTAGACGGCAGAATAAAAAGCTGATGTTAAGAACTAAAACCTGAAAAAAAATTTGTATAAATTTGTAGTATTAAAAATTTAGTAATCGTGTTTTTTTGCAAATATTCTTTGGAGCGGACAGAAAAGCAAACTTTAAAATCAACTTAATATTATAAATAAATTATTTGTCTAACAAAACTTTGCAGAAATTTTTATGTGCACAATAAAAATTAAAAAGTTATATTAATTTGTGAGATTATAGGATTAAAATTGTTGAAAATTAAATTAAGTACGCGTTGTAAACTATTGTTAATACCATTTTCTGCAAAAAATGTTTTCCAAAAACAGTTAGAATTAGCGAGTCTACATTAAGTACGTTTACTATTAATCAGCCTAATCCAAATTCAATAATTATATTATCACATAAAAATAACAAAGTAATAGCATGACAATTATTAATTGGCTTCCGTTTTTTGTAGAATTTTGTATCGTAAGAAAATTTTTCAGAGTTTAAATGCTATGAAAGTACATATGTTGCATTTTTAACATAACACTTAAAGGTGCAGTGCGGAGTCAAACTTTTTGTCTTCGATTTTGATAATTTTTTGTGAAAATATTACCCCATCCCCCAATAGCCCACAATTTTTTTGAAACAAAATATCTCCAGTGGTTCAGGAGTTATGAACCCACAGAAATGTCGTTTTTTGACAAATCTGTACGTGAAGAATTGCTCTATTAGTATAATGTTTAAAGTTACAAATTATGTACTCAAAGAAAGCGGCTAATTTCTACTTTAATTTGATATCTAGATTGTTAATATTGGTGCAGTATTTGTCAAGATATTGTGTTGTTTGTATAAAAGCCCTCGATTTTTTTGCTAAAAACACGATGTAAAGGAAAGAAAGGTTGAACAAACTTCTTCAAAAATCACTGCCGTCGTTTGGTGTTTTTAAAGAAAAAATCGAGGATTTTTTGTACAAAAAACATAATATCTCGACAAATACTGCAGCAATCTTAACGATTAAGGTAGCAAATTAAAGTAGAAGGTAGCCGCTTTCTTTGAGTGAATAATTTGTAACGTAAATCATTATACCCATTGAGCAATCTGTCACGTACAGAATTGTCAAAAAACTCTATTTTCAGGGGGTCATAAGATATTTTGTTGTTTTTTGTGGGCTATTAGGGGCAGAGGTAATATTTTCACAAAAAATAATCAAAATCGAAAACAAAAAGTTTAATTTCGCACCGCACTTTTAAGCTTTTGATTGTTTCTTTAATATTTTGCGTTATAAAGTTGTTTTAAAACAGTTAGTAGAACTTTAATAAAAAGCTAGTCGTTGAATATTTTTGTTTTTTACTCGCGTTATATTCTAATGTATTATGCTATAAAACGAGTTAATAATGCTTTAATAAATGCTTGCCATTAAAATTTAGTTTGTTTGCCTTTTACTTATTTTGTAATCTAAGTAATTTAAGAATATTGTCTTTAATTTATATAGAGTTTAATTAAAAAAATAAAATTGAGGATGTATAAAACTAAATTTTTAATATATTTTTGCTATATTTGTTATATTGTAAGAGGGTTGTTATATTGCAGATTGTTGTTTTGTTGTAAGTAATAAGCTGAAAATCTCATTACTGGAATAGTAATGCGAAATGCAAAGTTTGACAAAAAATTTTAATTTTATTTCAGTTTATGTAATATATATACATATATATATATATATATAAGTATTAAGCTAGCAGGTCGAGATTTTTGTGCAGGGTTAAAAAGTTGAGTTTTTTGGAGTAACAAATTAAAAAAAAAAAGAAAAATGTAGGCCGCCTTTAGCCAAAAAGAAAAAAATCTAATTAGGGCCGGGTCACACTAAAAAATACAGGATGGGCCAAAAATTCTTCAGGCCAAGGTGGTTCAAGCTGGGACAAGATTTTTAGTCTGAGTATGCGGGCTGGAATGGGCAGAGATTTTTGATACTGATGGGCCAGTAGGCCAACGTTTTGTAAATAAACTCCACCCCCCCCCCTGGGCTGGAGCCAGTGTTTCACAGTGAATTAGTAAAAATATTAAAATAAAACATTAAGGTTATTAAACATTAAATGTAAATTTTATATTCTAAAATATGGTAGGCACAAGAGATATATAATAATGTTCTAAAAAAATTTTTAAACTGGTGTGTTCCTCCTTTTTAAACTTCAAATTTTTAAACTGGTGTGGTTAAATATCATGCTTTGGAGTTCTTCTGATTTAAAGCGGATGGAGCTCTGAAACTCTGCTCCTGAAATAAGCGATTTTAAGCCTAAATCACTTTTAAATTATATTTTAGTTATCCTATTCGATTTTTTAGGAATATACTTATCATTTCAAACAGTTTACACAAAAAATGGATAAAACAATCATGGCATTATTAACTTTAATTGTTCATTAAATAAGTTGAAAATAGGGTAGATCTTTGTAACTTGAGGATTTGCTCCAGAGCTCCTTAAAAAAGCTTCATTTTCATAATTCCGAGGTCTGGGTAACACCCCTATTTTTGCTCAATTTTAAACGCAAAAACTAAAAAATCGAAACAATATGGCTACCAACGTATTCAGAATTTAAAACAGATAAAATATTTTTTGCTACAAGGCTCGTGTTATTATTTTGGTTGTGTTAAAACTGGTGTTAAAAATACTAATGTTAAGATCTCATTTAATTTTTGTTAAATTTGTGAAGTTTTGGTTGTGCGTTTTTATCTTGCCAAAAATGTTTTTTGTTAAATACTGGTATAAATGATATGTATGTCTTTCTAAATTGGTTGCATTATGCGATATTCTGTTTTGAAAGCAGTAAATTTGTTCGACTGTCGTTTACACACAACATGAAAAACGAAGTAAATACAAATATAATTTTAGTCATAAAAAGAAATAAAACAGTAGAAAAAGTGCAGTATATTCGTAACAATAACCTTAGGAAAACATTAAAATTTACTAATTCGTTTGTAAAAAAAGATATCTACAAATTCGCTACTGATCTCGTTGTGTTGAAAAAATTCGTAAAATTTACCATATACGGTGGAAACTACTAATTAGGTGAGCGGATCCTTTCTCGTAGCAAAATCGGTAAAATCTTACGAATTTTTATGGTAAATTATGCTATTCTGTTTTAAGAGAGTATATCATTAGTATCACTACAATAAATGTACTATACAACATATTACAAAAAAACACCATACAACATAATCACTTTATCACAGGTTTAAATTTATAAATGGCTTTTGCTTATCCCTTTCTGATTACTTACGCGGAAAAATTCATCTAAAACGCAGAAGAAAAACGAGGTATTACTTCTCAGTACGCTAAACTTTTCCATTCTATCACTATTTTTTCCCCGCCCAGTCCTGTTTTAAGGCTGGTTCATACTTATGACAAAACGTCCTTTGGACAAAGTCTAAAGGACAAAAGTCCTTTGAACTTTGTTCAAAAGACAAATATAGCGTAAAAACGTCCTTTGGATTTTGTCCTTTGGACAAAATCCAAAGGACAATGTGCTCATACTTTTTGTCCTTTGGTTTTTCCCTTTGGATTTTTTCCTTTGGACTTTGTCCAAAGGACAAATTCTGAGTAGCATTCATACTTTGTCCAAAGGAAAAAGTCCAAAGGACGTTTTCGCTTTTCTAAAATTGTCCGGATGAACCAGCCTTTAGACTAACAAAAAACAAAGACTAACGAACAACGCAGTGCTTTTTTTAATTATTTATGTTCTGCAATAAATATGCACTTTGCCTGCCGATTTTCTAAATAAAATATTAAAGTATTCTCTGCTTTTATCCAGTCATTTATTGTATATTTAGCCTGAACTATAATCATACTAGTGCAAATATAATGTTAAAATAATCATGTGTGAAAAAGTCGAAATTAGCAGATAATTCTGGAACTTCACAAACTTCGAGTTTTTTTTTCTGAAAAAAATATTTATCAGTTAATTAATTTCCGCAATTAATTTCAATTTCTAAAAAAAATTTTTGCCGTATTTTCGAAATTAAACCAAGAAAAAAACATGTGACTTTCTCTTTCGTTTAACTTTGTTACTTAACTAAGCTCTCAATCTTAATCCTGTTGCGTTTATAAGAACATGCTTTGTAAACAACGTCCTTGTGCGCTCTATTCTTCTTTTGACAGCTTCATGGATTTAGCTTCTTAATAAGCACCGCGACCTTTTGATGTTTCCCTGGCACATTTGGAGTGTTTACTTTGTTATATAGCCGCTGTATTGAGTGGCCACTGAAATCCAAGCCAAACCCGTTCTGTCGCTATAATGGAAAGAGTCCATGAAAAATGTTCTGATTGTTTGGATTAACCAAATGAACAGAAAAATTTTTAAACTGTATAAATCAATATAAAATCGGCAAAAATTTAGCAAAGATACTAGTTTAGAACAGAACAATTTTTAAACTGTATTAATCAATATAAAATCGGCAAAAATTTAGCGCAAATACTAGTTTGCTTAAAACGTAATGAAATTATTTAAAATAGCTTACAATGCATTCGTCGACTGCTATTGTTTTATAAACATAAAGTAGAGGACATGCAACAATGCACAGGAGCTCGACCGGTCATTCATTTTAGTGTCTCTTTTACTTTATGTGTTTCTTTAAAAAAATTACAGTCCAAGGTATCGATAAAAAATTCTATTTAAGTTTTTTTATGATTTTTATAATGATTAGTCAATAGATTCAAAGTCATTGCATCATTCGTGCCTATTTTGTTCAATAAGTTGCAATGCAATTTTAAACGTGTTTTCACTATTATATTTATTGAACACCGGGGAACTCCGGAGCTCCAGAGCTCGCCTTAGTTTCTTTGCTATTTTCCTGAATATTTTAAAAATATTTTCATAATATTTAACAAAACGAAAAATTTTGAACGAAAATTATTTATCATAACATATCAAAAACATTATTACTGCTTCTAAAAATGCGGTTAAAATACTTTAAAATATGTTTTATTGAAAAATGAGCTCCAAATAATTTACCTACGGAAGCTCCAAAAATTCCTAGGGTTTAAATAACCGGAGTTCCGAAGCTAGAAATTTAAAAGTAGCAAAATCATTAATGTCTACTAAGCGCAACATTGTATTCTTATCTTCTGCGTTGTGCAGGGCCATCCATTCTGCAGTGGTAGGGGGACATTCTGTTTCAATTAGCGACATCACAACAGATTACAATTAACATTGTGTAACTTCAGGAAATATGAGGCCAAATAAATTGAGTTTTTGAAAGAAAGATTGCGAAACAATTTGTTATTTTTAGCTTTTTGACTGAAAAATGAGCGATACAGGACTTGAGCCTGTAATCTCCAGCCTCAGTACCTCATTAACTGACGTGCTGCGTTACACCATCGCTCGACAGTGTTACATTACAAATCGTATTTATAAGGCGTCCTATTTCTGAAACATTAACACAACGGGAGTTGTGACACCTCCTCACCAAGATTGAAGCGCGCAGCCTTCCAATCTGACAACCATACAAGGTCCGAGCCACCACTAGTCCACGCCCTGCTCCTTGGAGCTAACCCTAGTTACAACCTGCCAATTCACGGCAAGGCGGGCAAGGGCACATATGTGGTGTACCAATGGACGTGTATCGCTCACCAAATGTAATGTCCAGAAATATGAGGCCAAATAAATTGAGTTTTTGAAAGAAAGATTGCGAAACAATTTGTTATTTTTAGCTTTTTGACTGAAAAATGAGCGATACAGGACTTGAGCCTGTAATCTCTAGCCTCAGTACCTCATTAACTGACGTGCTGCGTTACACTATCGCTCGACAGTGTTACATTACAACTCGTATTTATAAAGCGTCCTATTTCTGAAACATTAACACAACGGGAGTTGTGATAATTGCTCGAAGTCCAGCGCATCCAAGGGCTCTGTTTTTGCTTCGGAATATTAAAAAAATCCGCTCTCAAGGACTGAAAGTTCTCACAATATTGAAAAAACAATACGTCTGTGTGGGAAATTGCAGGTTCTAATCACTTGAATCTCAAACTGTCATACGAATTTGAACTCTTCAAATTCGTTAAGTACAAAATTGATTTGTTCTTGTGGAATGATGGTTTTTAGTTTTTCTTTTATTTATGGCAATTTTTTTAAACATATAAATATCTCACTGAGCGTAATAAAACAGACATATTACCTAATATTAAAATAAAATCAATATAGTTGAATATAAATAGTTCTTTATAACTTTTGAAAGTGTTTTTGACATATATCAATTTTTTTTAATTTCAAAACTATTATCAAAAAAAAATTTTAAAAATAGCACATTTTTTTAAACTGGCAAAATCATTATGCTTAGTTTTTAAGTAGGCAAAATACTGTTATATATATTTAACCAAATCGTTGTTACTACGGCAAAATGAGCCACTGTCATTATAAAATACACGCGACTGTGACTCATTCTGTAGTTAACAGGGTCCTGATTTAAATTTAAAATGAGTCACAGGCACACATATTTTATACAAACTCTGGCTCATTTCGCCGTAGTAACAACGAAATACAATACGTTGTTACATAAACTGACAAACTCATTATGCTTACTTTTTTAATAGGCTAAATACTATTATTTTAGTCACCCCACACGGAAATTTTTTATAAGCATAAAGTATAGGAGTTACTAAATACCGCCATCCCATTCGTTTGGAATCGGCAATTTATTGAAGTCGCTATAATTTATGTTTATAAAAACATTCCACAGCAACGTGTGTACATTAGCGAGTTTTACTTAAAATATATTAAAACCTTTTATAGACTTTTTAAAAAAATTTTATGAAGAATCACGACGGTTAATTTCATGTACACAAAGGTCTCGAGCAGATTTCAAAATAAATTGTATATGACGTTGGTTAACAAAAAAAAACACAATCATATTACACAAAAATAACATAAAAAATAAACATTTTTTTTTAAAAGTTAACTGGTTGTGCATATTTTGTTTCTTTCTCATTTTTTCCGGTCTTATACAAATTATTTTTGAATTCTTCTGAAACCTTTGTGTTCATCGAACTAAGCGTCGTGATTCTTCATAAGTAAATGATTTTTTAGAAAAAAATTTTAAAAAATCTATAGAGAAAAGTGTCTGTATAATTCAGTGTTACTAAAAATATAATGACATTTTTAAAAAAAAATAACATGAATTGATCAGGCATAAATTTCAAAAATAATATACTTAGCTTCATTTCAGATACAGTTTACATTATTAGCAAAATTAAAGTTTAATTAACAAACAAACAATATAAACAAAGAGTATAATAATATGAAACTTGAAAAAATATTGCATATTTTTATATCACATTAACAAAATAATTTATTTGCATAACTTACATTTTTTTATCATACCACAACATTAAACTAAACAAAGGATAACATGTTAAGCAAAAAACAATATAGTTTGTATGTAGAATCGTATTAAATACAGTTTTTTTAGTTAAATCACTTTTGTGGTAGGGTTGTAAGACCTTTAATCGTAAATACTTATATATTTACTTATCTATTTTGGTTTTAAATCTATTAAACTATTAATTACATCAAAAAAAATTTAAATTAAAAAATCTATACGTAAAATATAACTGCCTTTAAACATTCGGTCGAATTTGATATTTAACTGTTCGAATTAAATTTTTCTAATTGATTAAATTAAAAATGTACAATCAAAGTCTACTATGAGCTCATAACGAATTTTCAAGGTTTTTATATTTTCAAATGAACAGGGCATTTACTTACAACTGATAATTCATATTTTTCCAGGATTTTAAATTTTTTCCCCATTGCTTAATCAAAGTTTAATGTTAAAATTGCTTTTTTTTTATAAATACTACAATTATGTATATTTATTGTCAATAAAAATCATCCATGTTGCACTTGAAAGCAGGGCAAGTACGGATTGAACGCTGTGGATTCGCCGGCGCCCAAAGAATTCGCCGTGAGACCCCCGGTTACCGCAACGCTTGCCTGCGAAGCTGAGGCCAAAATATCGGTGACGGAGTGTCCCGTGGTTCTGCTCAGTTTTGATTGGCCAGCGGCGCTGCCGGCGAACGGCGGTGATTGGCCGGAGGAACCGGGCGCGAACGCTGATTGGCTGGTGGCGATTGAGGGTCCGTTGGTGGGCGGGTAAGGGAAAATAAGATCTCAAAAATCCCCCCCGGGACGCAACAATTTGTTCGGTACACTCGGGAGACCAATATTCGAGCCTATAAATTATTTTTATTATTAAATTATAGTTACAATTGTTATCATATTTTATTACAATGTTAAAATAATAGCATAATTTTTCAAAATCCATTCATAGATATACCTGATAGAAATATTGCTCCTTTCTTTAAATGCAACTTTTTTCCTGATTACATTATATTATTGAAAAAATAATATACATTGAATAATATAATAGTTTTCAATTATTTAATAGTTTTGTTTTAATTTTATAAGATTGGAACTTATCATAATTGTGTATCTAAAAATTGTAAACAAGAAAATTAGCATTTTGAATGAACGAACAAAATAGAAACAAACAAAAAATAACAATAATAAAACTGAATGACTTAAGAAAAATAGGACTAAATTTTGTTAATTTGAGCAAAATGAACGTCACTAACTTCAAGTTAACGCCAAACATATTACAACTTAGTAAGGTTTCTGAAAAAGCCTGAAAATAAACTCTTAATTTACTTTTGTTTTTATTGGTAATATTCTGATATAGGGTAACGTATCAACAAAATAAAACACCCTTTAATCTTTGCAAGAATGCATATCTGTTTAAATTCTGTATAAAAAATAAGCTACTAGTGAACTAGTAGTAATAAACTAGTAATAAGCTAGTAGGTAAACTTCCAAATACGATTTTCCGGTGCTCTTGCTATCTAAAACAGATGAATTTTGGAGCTCGAAAAGATTGCTACTAAATAAGTCATTTAAAAATTTTTAGATTTAAATTAGGTTTTAATCTATTTTCTAGCCGTATAACTAACAAAAAAATAGTTCACAAAAAACCTATTGAAATAAATATATTACGATTTTGGCTCTTAAATTTAGGAGAAATATAGGCACCTTGCAGTGGAAATCGGTTCATACATGAAGTATGCAATATACATAAGCGTCAGCATAATAGTATAACCTTACGGGTATATCCTACTGAGATCTTTTGAAGCATGCAAGGATCAGCAGCCATCGAAAGGGAGCGCGCGAAATTTCGATCGGTTGATCTGCATATGACTAAAAAGATAAGTAGGAGATAGCAATTATTGATCCCATTGGTGGCCACTTATTTATATTGCATATTTCATGTATAAACCGAGTTCCAGTGCAAAGTGTCTATAGTGCGACTGAAATTAGACCTTCTAAATTCCGGGAAAGCATCGTTTAGATAAATAAAACCGTACTTGAGTTGCAGGTACTGACTCCGAGCTTGTTCCGCAGTATTCTGGATATGGAACTGACACTGGGGACGTTATACTTGTCACAAACTCCGTCTTGTATGAGACGGTCCCTGATCTCGTGCAATGTGTCTATAGTGCGACTGAAATTAGACCTTCTAAATTCCGGGAAAACATCGTTTAGATAAGTAAAACCGTACTTGAGTTGCAGGTACTGACTCCGAGCTTGTTCCGCAGTATTCTGGATATGGAACTGACACTGGGGACGTTATACTTGTCACAAACCCCGTCTTGTATGAGACGGTCCCTGATCTTTACCCATTATGGTGACACATATGTATACTGCATACTTCATGTATAAACCGAGTTCCAGTGCAATGTGACTATAGTGCGACTGAAATTAGACATTCTAAATTCCGGGAAAACATCGTTTAGATAAGTAAAACCGTACTTGAGTTGCAGGTACTGACTCCGAGCTTGTTCCGCAGTATTCTGGATATGGAACTGACACTGGGGACGTTATACTTGTCACAAACCCCATCTTGTATGAGACGGTCCCTGATCTCCCACGCGAAAATTCCCGGAAATCTGGCTTTCCAGTATTCTCATGATGATCGACTACCTAAAACCAATTAAAATTACCGTATTTTATTAAAATAGTAAGTAAATAAATCATTCATAATTTGCATTTTTGTAATATATTTTATTTTATTTTTTTTATTATTGATCCTTAAACTTCTTAAAATATTTGATTAAACCATCAAAAAGTTTAAAAAATATCAAAATTAAACTTTTGATTTTTAGTGATATAACCTTACACAAAATTAAATCGGATGACATTAAAAATTTGCATGTGGTCATAAAAATCGTATAAAATTATGCGATTCTGACGTTCTTTTTACATAGCAAAGAGACTGTAAGAATTTTTTCAAATCCCGCGTTTTCAAAATTAGACAATTTTAGACTTTAAAAATTGACTTTATTATATGTAAAAAAAAATTATTAAAAAAAGTAACATTAACTGCTTAATCTTCCATTTTTAAATGTTTTTGCTTAAAATTTTAAAATGTTTAAATGTTGAATATTTATTAATAAATTGTAATGTCAGCTGGGTTTGGTTTTGTCTATATAGTGGTACTATACTTAAACTATTATGTTTTGACAGGAATCAGAAAATGTGTTTCATTGATTTTTACAAAATATTTGACGAGCTGTCTCAAGGTTGTTTTAAATTTATTTTAAAATCATAAGACTTTTAGGCTTAGGCTCCGGTTAATTAAAGCAGAGCTTCGAAACCCCTGTATATTCTAGCCGTGTATATATATTAAAAGTGATTCTAGCCGTGTTTTAGAACTATTTTCATAATTCGATTAAATTTTAAAAAAATATTTACAGTTTTTTTTTAAATTTTATGGCATTGCTTCAGAAATATTCAAAAATTGAGTATGAACACAAAGGGTAACTCCAGAGTTCCTAGGTTGCTCTAGCGCTTCAAAAACGAACGTCCGCTCATGAGCTACGCAAATCAGAGGCCCACATAACATTGCTGCCAAAGAAAAAACATTCGCATATAAAGTGTTCTAATAAAAATGAAATCAGTTAAAATCTTTTCAAATCAAATATATCAATTTAAAACGCGTGGTAAACCTAAGCTAATTTTTTCTTAGATCAACTGATTTATTTACCTATAGTTTTTTTAACTTTTAAATTCAATGGATGTTTTATCGAAATTTCAAACTTAAACTTAAAATATGTTAAACCCGCTTACAAAACCAGTAATTTTTTGAATATAACGATTTTTAGCAATTTGATAACGCGATTACTGACACACTAAGACAAAAGTCATGACTTTTCAAAAACTTTGAAATAAACACTAATAGTATAAATAAAGACATTGAACGACCCGTTCGATTTTATTGTGGGGACCTTGGACTTGTAACCAATTATTGCTCCAGAAATTATAGAAGCGTTTTGTTGAATTTCTCAAGGATTTTCGCTGGTATCTTTTTAAAAATATTTAGTGACAATAGAGCTCTCTCAACAAGATACATTAAAATAATTGGCATTCTTCATGAACAACCCATTCAAGTGGTCACTGGAAGGAGGGATTGTTATTGTTATTGATTGTTTAAAACTGTTATTTTTCAAGTAAATTATCGTGATAAAACTCACAAATAATATTTATCGTGGACTTTAGACCTTAATTTCCCTAAGCGACCTAAGCAAAACCCTAAAATCAAGCTAAATTTAATATTTTGTTTGATTTTCAGGTTTTGCTTAGGTTGCTTAAGAAAACTAAGGCCTATAGTCGAGGATTCAGGTTGCTTATGAGTTTTATCATGATATTTTTTTAATAATTTTATCAATTTGTCTAAAGACTATTTTAATTTAATAGTGTTTGTTCTAAAACATCCATTCAAACTAGTAGTTCGTGCATGTTTAAAGTAGCCATCTCCAGGTTACGCAATGAACGGCTTGTTTTTTTAGTGCAGTAGGGTAAATGACTTAATTTCGGCCACCTTTTTGTATTTTTTTAATAAGTTTTTTTGGCTTTTTCAATTAAGCCAAAATTTGGCCTAAAAATCAAACAATAGCTATATTTGTTATTCCAGTGCAAAATTTGAATATTTCTGTTACACTTAAAAATCAGTGAAGGTTTAAACTTTTTTTAAAGTGGCCGAAGTTAAGGCGCGTGCCATTTATTTCGGCCACCTACAAAAAACTGGCCATAACTATTGCTTAAACGAACAATAAAAATTTCTAAAGGTTGCAAATTTACCCTTAGGTATTGTTCTTGGTACATAAAACTTAATTTTTCCCGTTTGCGAACTTTAATAGTTATTAGCAAGACTTTAAATAATTATGTCAAAACCTTAAAAAAACAAGTTTTAATAATTTGTATTTTTTGTTTAATTTTTATTTTTGGCTTAAAAAACGTCAAAACAAAGTCAAACCAGCAAAAAAAAAATTCTTTATAAATACGGTAGTACAATGATATTTAAAAACAGCAAAAAACGGCAGGTTCTTTCACCTAAATTTTCAGGTGGCCGAAATTAACGGAATCTTAAAATGCGCAGTTAGTTAAACGCATTGCAAAATGATATTGAAGAAAATATCAAAACATGAAAATTAACAACTTGGAGCCTTAAATAGAAGATATTTTAAGGTTATATATTGCTTCGTTCTAAATTTGATGCAGTTTAAACACAAAGCAAAAATTAGGAAAATCACAAAAAATTCACTTTTTGTATGAAAATGTTGATAATGTAGAATAACAAAAACACTTTATTTTCAAAAAAAACTTTATTCAACATTAATCCAGTTACTTTTGTGCTAGTTCTTTTGTGTTTTAAAAATAAACCAATTTTCTAACACCCTAAATTGGTGGCCGAAATTAAGGCGTGGCCGAAATTAAGTCAGTTACCCTAATTATTAACACAAATACGCAATATAAAAAAACAATAAGAGGACTATCCACCTTTGGCGTGGTGACCCTTGGTTTGGAGCCGCCTATTGCCCCGGGAAGTATGGATCCGGTTTCGTTGAACCTGGCCAGGATTTTGCTCACACAACCGTGGGACACGCGGAGCTGGCGGGAGATGTCGCAGGGGCGGACGCCCAGTTGGGCCAGTTCTATGATCCGCATGCGCAGCTGCAACGGCAGGGGTCTCCCGTTGACGAACACTCCGCCCAGTTGATTAACTTCTCCATAGGGCAAATCTAAAATTAAAAATTTGCATAAAAAAATTGTATTTTTGGTGTCATAGGCAGCTGCAACGGCAGGGGTCTCACGTTGACAAACACTCCGCCCAGTTGATTAACTTCTCCATAGGGCAAATCTAAAATTAAAAATTTGCATAAAAAAATTGTATTTTTGGCGTCATAGGCAGCTGCAACGGCAGGGGTCTCACGTTGACGAAAACTCCACCCAGTTGATTAACTTCTCCATAGGGCAAATCTAGAATTAAAAATTTGCATAAAAAATTTGTATTTTTGGTGTCATGCGCAGCTGCAACGGTAGGGGTCTCCCGTTGACGAACACTCCGCCCAATTGATTAACTTCTCCATAGGGCAGATCTAAAATTAAAATTTGCATAAAAAATTGTATTTTTGGCGTCATTTTTTTAGCAGGGCGTTATTTGTAATAAGAATTCTCAGCTGCAACGGCAGGATTTTGCCGTTGACGAAAACTTAACTGAAAACTTAACTGAGTAAATTGAATCACCTGTAGGGCAGATATAAAATCAAAAATTTCCGTAAAAGGTTTCGATTTTGTAGTATTGCGTTATAGGCACCTTGCACTGAAACTTAAAATACACATAAGGTATAGAACACACAAACATTGGGACTGTACGGAAAATACCGTAATCATGCAAATGTTCGCTGATTATTAATTAGTGGCGGCATTGACGGGAAATAACCCGCTTATTATAACATCTGTAGCCATAGCCATATATTTTTTTATTTTTATATACAAATCTTAATTACACGTTTTAAAACAGACAATTTCTAATATAAATCAACATACATAATCAGTGTGATGTCATTATTAAACACCCCAGGGTTTCGTCTTTCGCCTTTCGTCTTTTTTTTAAAAAACATTTGCATGATTACGGTATTTTCCATACAGTCAGTATCTATGTTTGTGTGTTCTATATCTTATGTTAATTTTAAGTTTCCGTGCAAGGTGCCTGTAAAAGTTAGTACGCAAATAGCTGCAACGGCCGCGGTTTGCAGTTAACAAAAATTCAGCTCATTTTACTGCACAATTTTTGAAATATTTTTTTGTACAGACTTGTTTATTATTGCTGTAGTTGACTTTTTAGTACAGTTTGACAATATAGCGTGTCCTAATTCTTAAACATCATGACATCGAGATTTTTGCCATATTTTGGGTTAACGTATAAATTCGACAAAACTTTAAACATTGTGGGCTCTTTAAAAAACTCTGACATCGCAAATTTAATGCAATTTTTATGCATTTTAAATGAAAAACAGAAATTAACTACACATATCCACAAACTCACGAGTGCACCAGAAGTAATGCAACGTTCAAATAAAGATTAATAAAATTGAAACCGACCTAATTTAGATCTATTTTTATCCTTAGTTTCTATCGAAAAACTAAATACACACATCTACAGACCCTAATGCACCAGAAATAATCCCGGGTTCAAATGAAAATAAAATATTTTAAACCGACCTAATTTAGATGTATTTTTATCCTCGGTTTCTATCGGAGTGGTGAGAGTTCCCACTGTCGTTTGCGGCATCCAAAACGCCGCTGTTTGTCCAGTGGGCACGGTGGTCCCTGGAATAGCAGACCCAGAAGCCGCTAATTTGTCCGGGCTGGACAAGGACCAACATCCGTACATATTCATTAATAATTAAAAGCGGATGACCGAGCGGTCGTGCCGAAAAAAAGTTTATTTAGTTAATCAAAAAGGAAATAAGCGTTTTTATTTTCAAGCCAAACGAATCAAAATTAATTTAAATTAATCAGAGTATTACAAGCACCTACCGACTGAAAACGACAGCAGAAAACGTGGAAATGATACTGTGGCCTGGTTGGTTGACCTCGGAACGCGTTGATTGGTCGAAAAACGGCTGGGGCTTTGCTGATTGGCTCCCGGCACTTGTTTGCGTTTGCCTTCCTACAAAGTCTTAGCGACTGGGCGTGTGCAAACACTGCACCACGCCAAAAGGGGGATTTAAGCTAATCCCCCCTCCGCGGAGACAAAAGATCGGCGAAGCTACCGTTTGACGACGACTCCGGCGCAAAAAGTCGGGGATTCGGCCGCCAAACTGCGATTTTAAACGCTCTGAATTTTTATATATCCCCCGCTAATTCCGCGAAAACACGTCTGAGAAACGATATTTTGTCCTTCGGCTTGACTCGTTATGTGAAAGTTTATTTAATGTTTTGACGCCAAACAATATCGGACGATTTATTTAGAGTCGGAGCGGTTTTGGCGGAACGGCAAAAGATTTATTTGGATGGAAAGTTGAAATTGGTTCAGATATTTCACACATCCTTCAACTTTCACAACTTGAATTTCATCTTAGCTTAACGAAGGAAGTTTAAAGCATAAGCATACATAAATCTAAGTTTAATTATTATCGTTTAAATTTTATAACATCGTAAAACAATGAGGAAAAGCATGTCATTCCTTGAATTTCAATTATTTTGGACGATAGGTTAATTTTGTAATGAATGTAAAATCATCGAATATAAAATTTTTAACGGTTGTTATTAATATCAAATAAAAAAACCCACTATACTCCTGGTTATCAGTTAGCGAACCCTAAATTAAATCAACTTGTTTAATTTTATGGAACCTGCCCCCTCCAACATTTAGTAAAAAGGGAACACATAGGCTTTATAATTATAAAACCATTTTTTGTGAATTTGTTACAGCATCATCCGTTTTAAAAGTCTCTCAATATGAGCGCTTAAATTAAACACAGACGTGAAAGTCTGCTTTAAATAAAAAAAAACGTTCAATATTTTTTTTATAAATCGACTCGCTGTATGTGAAATACCGAATTTAAAGAGTGACAATAACTGGAATGTGTTTTATAAAACCACCTTCTGTACAAAAGTAAGCTAGTAACACCAAAAATATATAATATACCGAAAAATGTGCAACTCCTATATAAAAAAAGTACAGAAAAGGTGGCCTTTATAATGAGCCTCTCCATTTAAATGACACTCTCCACTATAATGGCATAGTAGTCATTTTAATTTGGCGAGTTAAAATGGAGAGGAAGCCATTATAATAGCCATTTATTCATTTAATTTCACTTTATATATACACAAGTGTAATACTGTCCGGGCCGCACGAGTGTTACCGTGTTGGACAGTATTAAACCGACACGGGAAAACTAGTGCGGCCCGGACAATATTACAATTGTAAGTATATATGAAGTTAAATTAAATCAATAAATGGCTATTATAATGGCTTCCTCTCCATTTTAACTCGCCGAATTAAAATGACTACTATGCCATTATAGTGGAGAGTGTCATTTAAATGGAGAGGCTCATTATAAAGGCCACCTTTTCTGTACTTTTTTATATAGGAGTTGCACATTTTTCGTTATATTATATATTTTTGGTAACACTAAAACTCAACAATAGTCAGTTTCGATTTTTATGCCAACTTAAATTTGTTTAAACCAACCAAAGGCCAAATAAAGTTTTTTTTTCGCTTAATCCAGCAACTTTGTCCTTCCTACTCCGGTGTCGCCGCGATAAAATAATTTATCTACCCAATTAACCCGGAACCCTAACGGCAAAAGGTTAGCGCAGGTCATTCGTCAATACACCGGTGGTGTTTCTGCTGACACACGAGGTTAATCCGCGGTGCTACGTGATTTTTGCCGGTGTTTGTTTATTTTTGTCATTGGACAATGTGATTTTTACGGATACTTTTTTGAGGACAAAGTGATTTTCGCCGATACGTGTTTATTTTTGTCCTGCGTTCAGTGTTATGTGGATAGCTTGTTTGTTCTGGTCGAATCGGCGGTATGCGATTGCCTATTTGAAATGGTGACGACGTTCTCTCGAGCTCTCGAGCTCTCGTGACGACGTTCTCTCGAGCTGCGGAGCTCCGAATCTTCTAATAATTATGAATAATTAAAAAGTGTAGTGGATTATTTATCAATTTTTTTTTGCAAACTAACTCAAAAAAAGTTTGATTGGGTCTAAAAAATAGGGCAAGAAAATTACTGATCTATTTAAAAAAGTTTCTAAAACAAAAGTAAATATTCCAATAAAAAGTGTTGGTATCGGCATTTGTGTTAACATCATTTCTAACTAAATAATCCAATTACCTATAATTATTCAAGTACACCGTTTTAAAAACGTTGTTTCTAAAAAGAACATGCGACATGCGATATTCGTTACATGTTTCGCTGATGTTACAATTTTTTAGAGTACCACTTTTTTGAAAGGAGATATGAAATGAATACAACGATAAAAAATATTGGATAACATTTTAAACGTTACTAAAACATTTGATAATTTTCGGCGAAAATGCAAAAACCAAAAGGCTTTAAAAATCTTATTAAAATTTTCAAATGCGTAATAGGACTCGATGTTTTCCAGTTAAAAAAACTTAATCTTTACCACATTTGTAGCATTGCCAGACCCGTTTTATAGTTGGTTTATTAATGAAACAAGTAAGAATTTGCTCACAAAACTAAAAAGAAACAAACATTTTATGATGCGAGGAAAATTTAAGTGCTAACAAAAATTCTGCGTTACGTATAAATTTTACCCAAACTTGCATTAACTAATTGTATTGCATTTAATTAACCTAAAATATTATTAAAATACGATTTTTTATGTGTTTCGTTAAAATTTTATGCCAGAGCAAAAACTGTGATGAGGTAAAAACGCAAAAAAACTTTATTTTAGTTTAAAAAAATGTTCTTAATAACCGGGCTGTTAAAATTATAAAGACATGTCGATAAAAGTTTAGATTTCAAATTAATTTTCACCATTAAAATTTTAGGTGTTTGATATTTGACATTAAACTTGATACTTGGGTTTCTTTCGCACCCAGGCTACGAAATTTTAAAATTTCGGCCCGATAGGTCCCGTATTAAAAAAATAAGTGTGTTCCGGGTCATATAGGATTCTTGATTCTTGAAAGTTTTAGCAAAATTTAATCATTAGGCCATTTTATTTTGATGCGGTTACTAAACGTGGCCTTTGAAACGCCAGAATGTCTGCTACCGATGGATAATCTTTTGCGCTATGCGACTTTTGGTGGATTCTTGTTTGCCGCTGTTTGCAGGCTTTCTCAAGTGGGATTTTTCTATTCCTTAAATAGAAAGGCTTTTTCGGCTTAGCCGGCCGCGAGAAAAAATGTCACCTACACCCGTCCTATAAGTGTGTGCAAATAATTTTCATCGATGAAGATTTGTATACATTTCATATTTGGTAAATTTTGTGGAATTTAAGAATTTTTATTACACGTATTGCATTTAATTTCAAAATTATTTACAGCTAGTCAACCGAATTTGTTTGTACATACATACACGTTTCTGTAAGATGCACCGAATAAAGTAAGAATTTAAGTAATTTTATTACATGTATTGCATTTAATTTCAAAATTATTTACATCTAGTCAACC
Source organism: Microlaimidae sp. YZB2_3 (assembly GCA_030248175.1). Classification (NCBI taxonomy): domain Eukaryota; kingdom Metazoa; phylum Nematoda; class Chromadorea; order Desmodorida; family Microlaimidae; species Microlaimidae sp. YZB2_3. The sequence continues at coordinate 19,224 of JASAMX010005500.1, forward strand.
GATTTTGTTTGTACATACATACACGTTTCTGTAAGATGCACAGAATAAAGTAAGAATTTAAGTAATTTTATTACATGTATTGCATTTAATTTCAAAATTATTTACATCTATTCAACCTATGATTTAAATAATTATACATTAGATAAAATCAAAACTAGGGAGGAATAAAGTTAAGATTTAATAAAAAAACGTATGCTTTTTTATTTTTATCTATCGTTATTTTTTATAATATTGTTTTTTGTACAAATTTGGTTTGTCCCTTGTTCAGTATTTATTGCTAATTCACATAATTTTTTTTGGTTTGAAAACAATATAATAAGTTTTTAAAACAATTTACCTTACAAATAAATTTTGACAAAAAACAATATTATAAAAAACGATAGATAAAAATCAGAAGCATCTCGTTTTTTTATTAAAGATGTTAACTTTATTATTCCCCTAGTTTTGATTTTATCTAATGTATAATTATTTAATTTTGAAATTAATGCGCGTGTAATAAATTCCTTGTTCTTATTATACATCTACAGAAACGTGTATGTATGTACAAACAAAATAATTAACTAAATGTAAATAATTTTTCGCAATACATATTAATAAAATTACTTAATTCTTACTTTATTCTGTTGCGTCTTTTACAGAAACGTGTATGTACGACACAATGCAAATTGCAACAAATAATTTTGAAATTAAATGCAATACGTGTAATAAAAATTCTTAATTCCACAAAAACTCAAATATGAAATGTATATCTTTCATCAATGAAATTTTATTTGCACAATGTGGTGATTTCTCGCCATATCGCTGAAACTAGATCAAAAAATTCCACTTTGAGAAAGCCTGCAAACAGCGGCAAATCTCAAAAGTCGCATGACGCAAATCTCGCCAACGTTATGACGTTTGCGAGAGGCCACGTTTAGCACAAAATGGCCTAATAAATTAATTTTTGCTAAAAATTTTCAGATCAAGAATATATCCGGAAACCGCCGCTTTATTTTTTTAATTGCGGGACCTCCGAAATTTTAAAATTTCGTAGCCTGGCAAAAAGTTAAATGTCAAATAAACACCTAAAATTTTTAATGGGAGCATAATTTGAATACTAAACTTTTATCGACATGTCTTTATAATTTTAACAGCCGGTATTTAAACATTTTTTAAACTAAAAGTGGTTTTGCGTTTTTATAATCACAGTTTTTTCTTCTGACCGTGGTTTTAACAAAACACATAATTAAAAAATTATTTTAATAATATTTTTAGGTTTAATTAATTGGTTAAATTGAGATTTGCAATTCAAAATTTATACGTGGTAAAATTTTTGTAGTTAAATTTTTCCTGGCATAATAATAATTTAGTTTTGTGAGCGAATTGCTTACTTGTTTCATTAAACCAAGCTCAAACTCGGATTACTAGGCAATGCTACAAATGTGGTAAAGATTAGTTTTTTAAATTTTTGTAGAGTGTATTACGCATTTTGAAAATTTTAATAAGATTTTTCAAAGCCTTTTGGTTTTTGCATTTTCGCCGAAATTTATCAAATGCTTTAAGTAACGTTTAAAATGTTATCCAATATTTTTTATCGTTGTATTCATTTCATATCTCCTTTCAAAAAAGTGGTACTCTAAAAAATTGTAACATCAGCGAAACATGTAACGAATATCGCATGTCGCATGTTCTTTTTAGAAACAACGTTTTTAAAACGGTGTACTTGAATAATTATAGGTAATTGATTATTTAGTTTGAAATGATTTTAACACAAATGCCGATACCAACACTTATTAATGGAATATTTACTTTTGATTTAGAAACTTTTTTAAATAGATCAGTAATTTTCTTGCCCTATTTATTAGACCCAATCAAACTTTTTTTGAGTTAGTTTGCAAAAAAAAATTGATAAATAATCCACTACACTTTTTAATTATTCATAATTATTAGAAGATTCGGAGCTCCGCAGCTCGAGAGAACGTCGTCACGAGAGCTCGAGAGCTCGAGAGAACGTCGTCACCAATTCAAAAGGCAATCGCATACCGCCATCCGACCAGAAAAACAAGCTATCCACAAACACCGAACGCAGGACAGAAATAGACACATTAGGCAAAAATCACTTTGTCCTCAAAAAAGTATCCGTAAAAATCACATTGTCCAATGACAAAAATAAACAAACACCGGCAAAAATCACGTAGCACCGCGGATTAACCTCATATGTCAGCAGAAACACCACCGGTGTATTGACGAATGACCTGCGCTAACCTTTTGCTGTTAGGGTTCGGGGTTAATTGGGTAGATAAATTATTTTATCGCGGGGACACCGGAGTAGGAAGGACAAAGTTGCTGGATTAAGCGAAAAAAAAACTTTATTCGGCCTTTGGTTGGTTTAAACAAATTTAAGTTGGCATAAAAATCGAAACTGACTATTGTTGAGTTTTAGTGTTTCTAGCTTACTTTTGTACAGAAGGTGGTTTTACAAAACACATTCCAGTTATTGTCACTCTTTAAATTCGTTATTTCACATACAGCCAGTCGATTTATAAAAAAAATATCGAACGTTTTTTTTTTTTTTTGATTTAAAGCAGACTTTCACGTCTGTGTTTAATTTAAGCGCTCATATTGAGAGATTTTAAAATGGATTATACTGTAACAAATTCACAAAAAATGGTTTTATGAAGCACAGAAACAGGTGATTTTTATGTTTTTTTGTTTTATTATTGTGTTTATCTGCAACTTTAGGTATGCTCAGCTAACTAACCTAACATTTTTTGTTTGCTATTATAATTATAAAGCCTATGTGTTCCCTTTTTACTAAATGTTGGAGGGGGCAGGTTCCATAAAATTAAACAAGTTAATTTAATTTAGGGTTCGCTAACTGATAACCAGGAGTATAGTGGGTTTTTTTATTTGATATTAATAACAACCGTTAAAAATTTTATATTCGATGATTTTACATTCATTAAAAAATTAACCCATCGTCCACAATAATTGAAATACAAGGAAGAAATGCTTTTCCTCATTGTTTTACGATGTTATACAAAATTTAAACGATAATAATTAAACTTAGATTTATGTATGCTTATGCTTTAAACTTCCTTCGTTAAGCTAAGATGAAATTCAAGTTGTGAAATTTGAAGGATGTGTGAAATTTCTGAACCAATTTCAACTTTCCATCCAAATAAATCTTTTGCCGTTCCGCCAAAACCGCTCCGATTCTAAATAAATCGTCCGATATTGTTTGGCGTCGAAATATTAAATAAACTTTTACATAACGAGTCAAGCCGAAGGACAAAATAACGTTTCTCAGACGTGTTTTTGCAAAATTAGCGGGGATATATAAAAATTCAGAGCGTTTAAAATCGCAGTTTGGCGGTTGAATCTCCGACTTTTTGCGCCGGAGTCCTCGTCAAACGGTAGCTTCGCCGATCTTTTGTCTCCGCGGAGGGGGGATTAGCTTAAATCCCCCTTTTGGCGTGGTGCAGTGTTTGCACACGCCGGGTCGCTAAGACTGTGTAGGAAGGCAAACGCAAACAAGTGCCGGGAGCCAATCAGCGAAGCCCCGGCCGTTTTTCGACCAATCAACGCGTTCCGAGGTCAACCAACCAGGCCACAGTATCATTTCAACGTTTTCTGCTGTCGTTTTCAGTCGGTAGGTGCTTGCAATACTCTGAATAATTTAAATTAATTTTGATTCGTTTGGCTTGAAAATAAAAACGCTTATTTCCTTTTTGATTAACTAAATAAACTCTTTCTCGGCACGACCGCTCGGCCATCAGCTTTTAATTATTAATGAATATGTACGGATGTTGGTCCTTGTCCAGCCCGGACAAATTAGCGGCTTCTGGGTCTGCTATTCCAGGGACCACCGTGCCCACTGGACAAACAGCGGCGTTTTGGATGCCGCAAACGACAGTGGGAACTCTCACCACTCCGATAGAAACCGAGGATAAAAATACATCTAAATTAGGTCGGTTTGAAATATTTTATTTTCATTTGAACCCGGGATTATTTCTGGTGCATTAGGGTCTGTAGATGTGTGTATTTAGTTTTTCGATAGAAACTGAGGATAAAAATAGATCTAAATTAGGTCGGTTTCAATTTTATTAATCTTCATTTGAACGTTGCATTACTTCTGGTGCACTCGTGAGTTTGTGGATATGGTACGGGGTCTTTAGAACCACAAGCAGGGAACTTAGAGCCATCGGAATTTTTCGGGAACTTGGAGCCACGAGCAATGGGAACTTGGAGCCTTTAAGAAAAAAATGGTTTGGGGTTAGATTTAGGCTTCGCTTAGGCTTAGGTACACATTTTAGCGATTTTTATTTTTGGCTCCAAGTTCCCAACTTACGGCTCCAAGTTCCCCACCTACGGCTCCAAGTTCCCTATTTTTGGCTCCAAGTTCCAGCTCCAAGTTCCCAAGGCTCCATCGACCCTAAATCGTGAATATATGTTTTTTCATTTAAAATGCATAAAAATTGCATTAAATTTGCGATGTCAGGGTTTTTTTAAAGAGCCCACAATGTTTAAAGTTTTGTTGAATTTATACGTTAATCCAAAATAAGGCAAAAAATCTCGATGTCATGATGTTTAAGAATTAGGACACGCTATATTGTCAAACTGTACTAAAAAGTCAACTACACCAATAATGGAGAATCACGACGGTTAATTTGATGTACACAAAGGTCTCGAAAAGAATTGGAAATAATTTGTATAAGACCGAAAAAAAATGAGGAAGAAACAAAATATGCACAACCAGCTAACTTTTTTTAAAAGAATGTTTTATGTTTATGTTATTTTCGTGTGTTATGATCGTGTTCTTTTTGTTAACCAACGTCATATACAAATTATTTTTAAATCTGCTCGGGACCTTTGTGTACATGGAATTAACCGTCGTGACTCTTCATAAACAAATCTGTACAAAAAAATATTTCAAAAATTGCGCGGTAAAATGAACATGGAAATCAATAAACTGAGCTGAATTTTTGCTAACTCGTCGTTACTCTGACACAATGAGCCACAATTAGCATAAAATCAACGTGACTCTGACTCATTTTGTTTAGATTATTTGTGTGTTAAGATATACAAGGAGTCAGAGTTAGGAGTATTTTACGATGCATCTGACTCATTGTGTCAGAGTAACGACGAACTGAAAACCACGGCCGTTGCAGTTATTTGCGTACTAACTTTTACAGGCACCTTGCACTGAAACTTAAAATAAACATAAGATATAGAACACACAAACATAGATACTGACTGTATGGAAACTACCGTAATCATGCTAATGTTTTTTAAAAAAAGACGAAAGGCGAAAGACGAAACCCTGGGGTGTTTAATAATGACATCACACTGATTATGTATGTTGATTTATATTAGAAATTGTCTGTTTTAAAACGTGTAATTAAGATTTGTATATAAAAATAAAAAAATATATGGCTATGGCTACGGATGTTATAATAAGCGGGTTATTTCCCGTCAATGCCGCCACTAATTAATAATCAGCGAACATTTGCATGATTACGGTATTTTCCGTACAGTCCCAATGTTTGTGTGTTCTATACCTTATCTTTATTTTAAGTTTCAGTGCAAGGTGCCTATAACGCAATACTACAAAATCGAAACCTTTTACGCAAATTTTTGATTTTATATCTGCCCTACAGGTGATTCAGTTTACTCAGTTAAGTTTTCAGTTAAGTTTTCGTCAACGGCAAAATCCTGCCGTTGCAGCTGAGAATTCTTATTACAAATAACGCCCTGCTAAAAAAAATGACGCCAAAAATACAATTTTTTTATGCAAATTTTTAATTTTAGATTTGCCCTATGGAGAAGTTAATCAACTGGGCGGAGTGTTCGTCAACGGGAGACCCCTACCATTGCAGCTGCGCATGCGGATCATAGAACTGGCCCAACTGGGCGTCCGCCCCTGCGACATCTCCCGCCAACTCCGCGTGTCCCACGGTTGTGTGAGCAAAATCCTGGCCAGGTTCAACGAAACCGGATCCATACTTCCCGGGGCAATAGGCGGCTCCAAACCAAGGGTCACCACGCCAAAGGTGGATAGTCCTCTTATTGTTTTTTTATATTGCGTATTTGTGTTAATAATTAGGGTAACTGACTTAATTTCGGCCGCGCCTTAATTTGGCCACCAATTTAGGGTGTTAGAAAATTGGCTTATTTTTAAAACACAAAAGAACTAGCACAAAATTAACTGGATTAATGTTGAATAAAGTTTTTTTGCAAAAGCTTTTTTATTTTTGTTATATTTACATTATCAATATTTTCATACAAAAAGTGAATTTTTTGTGATTTTCTTAATTTTTCTTTTGTGTTTATACTGCATCAAATTTAGAAAGAAGCAATATATAACCTTAAAATATCTTCTATTTAAGGCTCAAAGTTGTTAATTTTTATGTTTTGATATTTTCTTCAAAATCATTTTGCAATGCGTTTAACTAACTGCGCATTTTAAGATTTCGTTAATTTCGGCCACTTGAAAATTTAGGTAAAAGAACCTGCCGTTTTTTGCTGTTTTTAAATTTCATTGTACTACCGTATTTATAAAGATTTTTTTGCTGGTTTGACTTTGTTTTGACGTTTTTTAAGCCAAAAATAAAAATTGAACAAAAATTACAAGTTATTAAAACTTGTTTTTTTAAGGTTTTGACATAATTATTTAAAGTCTTGCTAATAACTATTAAAGTTCGCAAACGGGAAAAATTAAGTTATATGTATCAAGAACAATACCTAAGGGTAAATTTGCAACCTTTAGAAATTTTTATTGTTCGTTTAAGCGATAGTTATGGCCAGGTTTTTGTAGGTGGCCGAAATAAATGGCACGCGCCTTAACTTCGGCCACTTTAAAAAAAGTTTAAACCTTCACTGATTTTTAAGTGTAACAGAAATATTCAAATTTTGCACTGGAATAACAAATATAGCTATTGTTTGATTTTTAGGCCAAATTTTGGCTTAATTGAAAAAGCCAGAAAAAACTTATTAAAAAAAATAGAAAAGTGGCCGAAATTAAGTCAGTTACCCGATTTGGCATTCTTCAAAAACAAGCCATTCAATTGGTAACCGGGAAGATGGACTATTTTAAACATGGACGAACTACTAGTTTAAAATCGATATTTTTCAAGAACAACCTAATAAATTAAAATAGTTTTTAATAGTTTAATCTTAATTAAAACTGGTAAATTAAAAAAATATATATCATAATAAAACTCATAAACAACGTGAATCGTGGACTATAAACCTTAGTTTTCCTAAGCAGCCTAAGAAAAAACTCAAAATCAAACAGAACATTAAATTTAGCTTGATTTTAAGGTTTTGTTTAGGTTGCTTAGGGAAACTAAGGTGTAAACTCCACGATAACGGTTATTTGTGAGTTTTATCACGATAATTTTCTTGAAAAATAACGGTTTAACAATAACAATAACAATAACAATCCCTCCTTCCAGTGACCACTTGAATGGGTTGTTCATGAAGAATGCCAATTATTTTGTTGTATCTTGTTGAGAGAGCTCTATTGTCACTAAATATTTTTAAAAAGATACCAGCGAAAATCCTTGAGAAATTCAACAAAACGCTTCTATAATTTCTGGAGCAATAATTGGTTACAAGTCCAAGGTCCCCACAATAAAATCGAACGGGTCGTTCAATGTCTTTATTTATACTATTAGTGTTTATTTTAAAGTTTTTGAAAAGTCATGACTTTTGTCTTAGTGTGTCAGTGATCGCGTTATCAAATTGCTAAAAATCGTTATATTCAAAAAAATTACTGGTTTTGTAAGCGGGTTTAAAATATTTTAAGTTTAAGTTTGAAATTTCGATAAAACATCCATTGAATTTAAAAGTTAAAAAAACTATAGGTAAAATAAATTCATTAAATTCTAAGAAAAAATTAGCTTAGGTTTACCACGTTTTAAATTTATATATTTGATTTGAAAAGATTTTAACTGATTTCATTTATTAGAACACTTTATATGCGAATGTTTTTTCTTTAGCAGCAATGTTATGTGGGCCTCTGATTTGCGTAGCTCATGAGCGGACGTTCGTTTTTGAAGCGCTAGAGCAACCTAGGAACTCTGGAGTTACCCTTTGTGTTCATACTAAATTTATGAATATTTATGAAGCAATGCCATAAAATTTAAAAAAAAAACTGTAAATATTTTTTTAAAATTTAATCGAATTATAAAAATAGTTCTAAAACACGGCTAGAATCACTTTTAATATATATACACGGCTAGAATATACAGGGGTTTCGAAGCTCTGCTTTAATTAACCGGAGCCTAAGCCTAAAAGTCTTATGATTTTAAAATAAATTTAAAACAACCTTGAGACAGCTCGTCAAATATTTTGTAAAAATCAATGAAACACATTTTTTGATTCCTGTCGAAACATTAATAGTTTAAGTATAGTACCACTATATAGACAAACTAAACCCAGCTGACATTACAATTTATTAATAAATATTCAACATTTAAACATTTTAAAATTTTAAGCAAAAACGTTTAAAAATGGAAGATTAAGCAGTTAATGTTACTTTTTTTTAATAATTTTTTTTTACATATAATAAAGTCAATTTTTAAAGTCTAAAATTGTCTAATTTTTGAAAACGCGGGATTTAAAAAAATTCTACAGTCTATTTTGCTGTAAAAAGAACGTCAGAATCGCATAATTTTATATGTTTTTTATGACCACATACAATTTTTAATGTCATCCGATTTAATTTTGTATAAGGTTTATACCTAAAACCAAAAGTTTAACTTTGATTTTTTTTAAAACTTTTTGATGGTTTAATCAAATATTTTAAGAAGTTTAAGGATCAATAATAAAAAAATAAAATAAAATATATTACAAAAATGCAAATTATGAATGATTTATTTACTTACTATTTAATAAAATACGGTAATTTTAATTAGTTTTAGGTCGTCGATCATATAAGAATACTGAAAGCCAGGGATCCGGGAATTTTCGCGTGGGAGATCAGGGACCGTCTCATACAAGACGGGGTTTGTGACAAGTATAACGTCCCCAGTGTCAGTTCCATATCCAGAATACTGCGGAACAAGCTCGGAGTCAGTACCTGCAACTCAAGTACGGTTTTACTTATCTAAACGATGTTTTCCCGGAATTTAGAAGGTCTAATTTCAGTCCATATAGTCCTTGCACTGGACTGGTTTATACAGAGTATGAGTATACATATGTGTCCATATGGGTAAGATCAGGGACGCTCACAAGAGGGGTTTGGGTATACGTCCCATGGTTCATATCAGAATACTGCGGACAAGCTGGAGTCGTCTGACTAAGACGGTTTTCTTTCAACGATGTTTTCCGGAATTGAAGGTCTATTTCAGTCGCACTATAGACCATTGCACAGTCGGGACGTCTCTCAAGACGGAGTTTGTGACAAGTATACGTCCCCAGTGTCGTTCCATATCAGAATACTGGGACAAGCTCGGAGGACCTGCACTATACGGTTTTTTTCTAACGTCTTTCCCGGAATTTAGAAGGTCTAATTTCAGTCGCACTATAGACACATTGCACTGGAACTCGGTTTATACATGAAATATGCAATATCACCACAATAGATAATTACCGTATCTCCTACTTATCTTTCGTAGTATGCAGATCAACAGATCGAAATTTTGCGCGCTTTCGATCGGCTGATCTGCATACTACAAAAGATAAGTAGGAGATACGGTAATTATCCATTATGGTGACACTTATGTATATTGCATACTTCATGTATAAACCGAGTTCCAGTGCAAGGTGCCTATACTCCTAAATTTAAGAGCAAAATCATAATATTGTATTTCAATGGTTTTTTGTGAACTATTTTTTTGTTAGTTATACGGCTGAAATAGATTAAAACCTAATTTAAATCTAAAAATTTTTAGATGACTTATTTAGTAGCGAATCTTTCAAGCTCCGAAATTCATCTGTTTTAGATAGCAAGAGCACCGGAAAATGGTATTTGGTAGTTTACTACTAGCTTATTACTAGTTTATTACTACTAGTTCACTAGTAGCTTATTTGTTATACCGAATTTAAACAAATATGCATTCTTGCAAAAATTAAAGGGTGTTTTATTTTTATTGATACATTACCCCTATCAGAATATTACCAATAAAAACAAAAGTAAATTAAGAGTTTATTTTCAGGCTTTTTTACAAACCTTACTAAGTTGTGATATGTTTTTAACTTGAAGTTCGTGACGTTTATTTACTAAAATTAACAAAATTTAGTCATTTTTCTTCAGTCATTCAGTGTTATTATTATTATTTTTTGTTTGTTTTTATTTTGTTCGTTCATTCAATGCAATTTTCTTGTTTACAATTTTTAGATACACAATTATGATAAGATCCAATCTTCTAAAATTAAAACAAAACTATTAAATAAAAACTAATATATTATTAAATGTATATTATTTGTTAAATAATATAATGTAATAAGGAAAAAAGTTGCATTTAAAGAAAGGAGCAATATTTCTATCAGGTCTATATATAAATGGATTTTTACAAATTATGCTATTATTTTAATTATAATAAAATATGATAACAATTGTAACTATAATTTAATAATAAAAATATTTTTATAGGCTCGAATATTGGTCTCCCGAGTGTCCCGACGGGATCTTTGCGTCCCGGGGGGATTTTCGGATCTTATTTCCCCTACCCGCCCACCTACGGACCCTCAATCGCCAGCAGCCAATCAGCGTTCGCGCCCGGTTCCTCCGGCCAATCACCGCCGTTCGCCGGCAGCGCCGCTGGCCAATCAAAACTGAGCAGAACCACGGGACACTCCGTCACCGATATATTGGCCTCAGCTTCGCAGGCAAGCGTTGCGGTAACCGGGGGTCTCACGGCGAATTCTCTGGGCGCCGGAGAATCCACAGCGTTCAATCCGTACTTGCCCTGCTTTCAAGTGCAACATGGATGATTTTTATTGACAATAAATATACATATTGTAGTATTTATAAAAAAAAGCAATTTTAACATTAAACTTTGATTAAGCAATGGAAAAAAATTTAAAATCCTGGAAAAATATGAATTATCAGTTGTATGTAAATGCCCTGTTCATTTGAAAATATAAAAACCTTGAAAATTCGTTATGAGCTCATAGTAGACTTTGATTGTACATTTTTAATTTAATCAATTAGAAAAATTTAATTCGAACAGTTAAATATCGAATTCGACCGAATGTTTAAAGGCAGTTATATTTTACGTATAGATTTTTTAATTTAAATTTTTTTTGATGTAATTAATAGTTTAATAGTTTTAAAACCAAAATAGATAAGTAAATATATAAGTATTTACGATTAAATATCTTACAACCCTACCACAAAAGTGATTTAACTAAAAAAACTGTATTTAATACGATTCTACATACAAACTATATTGTTTTTCGCTTAACATGTTATCCTTTGTTTAGTTTAATGTTGTGGTATGATAAAAAAAATGTAAGTTATGCAAATAAATTATTTTGTTAATGTGATATAAAAATATGCAATATTTTTTCAAGTTTCATATTATTATACTCTTCGTTTATATTGTTTGTTTGTTAATTAAACTTTAATTTTGCTAATAATGTAAACTGTATCTGAAATGAAGCTAAGTATATTATTTTTGAAATTTATGCCTGATCAATTCATGTTATTTTTTTTTTAAAATGTCATTATATTTTTAGTAACACTGAATTATACAGACACTTTTCTCTATAGATTTTTTAAAATTTTTTTCTAAAAAATCATTTACTTATGAAGAATTACGACGCTTAGTTCGATGAACACAAAGGTTTCGAGAAGAATTAAAAATAATTTGTATAAGACCGGAAAAAATGAGAAAGAAACAAAATATGCACAACCAGTTAACTTTTAAAACAAAATGTTTATTTTTTATGTTATTTTTGTGTAATATGATTGTGTTTTTTTTTGTTAACCAACGTCATATACAATTTATTTTGAAATCTGCTCGAGACCTTTGTGTACATGAAATTAACCGTCGTGATTCTTCATAAAATTTTTTTAAAAAGTCTATAAAAGGTTTTAATATATTTTAAGTAAAACTCGCTAATGTACACACGTTGCTGTGGAATGTTTTTATAAACATAAATTATAGCGACTTCAATAAATTGCCGATTCCAAACGAATGGGATGGCGGTATTTAGTAACTCCTATACTTTATGCTTATAAAAAATTTCCGTGTGGGGTGACTATAAATAATAGTATTTAGCCTATTAAAAAAGTAAGCATAATGAGTTTGTCAGTTTATGTAACAACGTATTGTATTTCGTTGTTACTACGGCAAAATGAGCCAGAGTTCGTACAAAATATGTGTGCTTGTGACTCATTTTAAATTTAAATCAGGACCCTGTTAACCACAGTATGAGTCACAGTCACGTGTTTTTTATAATGACAGTGGCTCGTTTTGCCGTAGTAACGACGATTTGGTTAAATATAAATAACAGTATTTTGCCTACTTAAAAACTAAGCATAATGATTTTGCCAGTTTAAAAAAATGTGCTATTTTTAAAATTTTTTTTTGATAATAGTTTTGAAATTAAAAAAAATTGATATATGTCAAAAACACTTTCAAAAGTTATAAAGAACTATTTATATTCAACTATATTGATTGTATTTATTACGCTCAGTGAGATATTTATATGTTTAAAAAAATTGCCATAAATAAAAGAAAAACTAAAAACCATCATTCCACAAGAACAAATCAATTTTGTACTTAACAAATTTGAAGAGTTCAAATTCGTATGACAGTTTGAGATTCAAGTGATTAGAACCTTCAATTTCCCACACAGACGTATTGTTTTTTCAATATTGTGAGAACTTTCAGTCCTTGAGAGCGGATTTTTTTAATATTCCGAAGCAAAAACAGAGCCCTTGGATGCGCTGGACTTCGAGCAATTATCACAACTCCTGTTGTGTTAATGTTTCAGAAATAGGACTCTTTATAAGTACGAGTTGTAATGTAACACTGTCGAGCGATGGTGTAACGCAGCACGTCAGTTAATGAGGTACTGAGGCTAGAGATTACAGGCTCAAGTCCTGTATCGCTCATTTTTCAGTCAAAAAACTAAAAATAACAAATTGTTTCGCAATCTTTCTTTCAAAAACTCAATTTATTTGGCCTTATATTTCTAGACGTTACATTTGGTGAGCGATAAACGTCCATTGGTACACCACATATGTGCCCTTGCCCGCCTTGCCGTGAATTGGCAGGTTGTAACTAGAGTTAGCTCCAAGGAGCAGGGCGTGGACTAGTGGTGGACGTGTGGCTCGGACATTATATGGTTTGTCAGATTGAAAGGCTGCGCGCTTCAATCTTGGTGGGGAGGTGTCACAACTCCCGTTGTGTTAATGTTTCAGAAATAGGACGCCTTATAAATACGATTTGTAATGTAACACTGTCGAGCGATGGTGTAACGCAGCACGTCAGTTAATGAAGTACTGAGGCTGGAGATTACAGGCTCAAGTAATGTATTGCTCATTTTTCTGTCAAAAAGCTAAAACTAACAAATTGTTTCGCAATCTTTCTTTCAAAAACTCAATTTATTTGGCCTCATATTTCTGGACGTTACACAATGTTAATTGTAATCTGTTGTAATGTCGCTAAATGAAACAGAATGTTTCCCTCCACCACCACTGCAGAATGGATGGCCCTGCACAACGCAGAAGATAAGAATACAATGTTGCGCTAAGTAGACATTAATGATTTTGCTACTTTCAAATTTCTAGCTTCGGAACTCCGGTTATTTAAACCCTAGGAATTTTCGGAGCTTCCATAGGTAAACAATTCATAGCTCATTTTTCAATAAAACATATTTTAAAGTATTTTAACCGCATTTTTAGAAGCACTAATAATGTTTTTGATATGTTATGATAAATAATTTTAGTTTAAAATTTTTCGTTTTGTTAAATATTATGAAAATCTTTTTAAAATATTCAGGAAAATAGCAAAAAAACTAAGGCGAGCTCTGGAGCTCCGGAGTTCCCCGGTGTTCAATAAATATAATAGTGAAAACACGTTTAAAATTGCATTGCAACTTATTGAACAAAATAGGCACGAATGATGCAATGACTTTGAATCTATTGACTAATCATTATAAAATTCATAAAAAAAAACTTAAATAGAATTTTTTATCGATACCTTGGACTGTATTTTTTTAAAGAAACACATAAAGTAAAAGAGACACTAAAATGAATGACCGGTCGAGCTTCCTAGTATTTGCATGTCCTCTATTTTATGTTTATAAAACAATAGCAGTCGACGAATGCATTGTAAGCAATTTTAAATAATTTTATTCGTTAGGCTAGAAAATAATATTTGAGCTAAATTTTTGCCGATTTTATATTGATTTATACAGTTTAAAAAATTTTACTGTCTGAAACTCAGTATTTGTGCTAAATTTTTCCGATTTTATATTGATTTATACAGTTTAAAATTTTTCTGTTCATTTGGTTAATCCAAACAATCAGAACATTTTTCATGGACTCTTTCCATTATAGCGACAGAACGGGTTTGGCTTGGATTTCAGTGGCCACTCAATACAGCGGCTATATAACAAAGTAAACACTCCAAATGTGCCAGGGAAACATCAAAAGGTCGCGGTGCTTATTAAGAAGCTAAATCCAAGAAGCTGTCAAAAGAAGAATAGAGCGCACAAGGACGTTGTTTACAAAGCATGTTCTTATAAACGCAACAGGATTAAGATTGAGAGCCTAGTTAAGTAACAAAGTTAAACGAAAGAGAAAGTCACATGTTTTCTTTCTTTGTTTATTTCGAAAATTCGGCAAAAAATATTTTTAGAAATTGAAATTAATTAACTGATAAATATTTTTTCAGAAAAAAAAACTCGAAGTTTGTGAAGTTCCAGAATTATCCGCTAATTTCGACTTTTTCACACATGATTATTTTAACATTATATTTGCACTAGTATGATTATAGTTAAGGCTAACTATATAATAAATGACTGGATAAAAGCAGAGAATGCTTTAATATTTTATTTAGAAAATCGGCAGGCAAAGTGCATATTTATTGCAGAACATAAATAAATTAAAAAAAGCACTGCGTTGTTCGTTAGTCTTTAAAACGTCCGTTGGACTTTTTCCTTTGGACAAAGTATGAATGCTACTCAGAATTTGTCCTTTGGAAAAAGTCCAAAGGAAAAAATCCAAAGGGAAAAACCAAAGGACAAAAAGTATGAACACATTGTCCTTTGTCAAAGGACGTTTTTACGCTGTATTTGTCTTTTGGACAAAGTTCAAAAGACTTTTGTCCTTTGGACATTTTGTCCAAAGGACGTTTTGTCATAAGTACGAACCAGCCTTAAAACAGGACTGGGCGGGGAAAAAATAGTGATAGAATGGAAAAGTTTAGCGTACTGAGAAGTAATACCGCGTTTTTCTTTTGCGTTTTAGATGAATTTTTCCGCGTAAGTAATCAGAAACGGATAAGCAAAAGCCATTTATAAATTTAAACCTGTGATAAAGTGATTATGTCGTATGGTGTTTTTTTGTAATATGTTGTATAGTATATTTATTGTAGTGATACTAATGATATTATAATTGTGTTATATTTGCGAATATCTATTTTTATTTTTTGTGAATAAACCTTCAAAATAAAAAAAATTCAAAAGGAAAAAATTAACTTAAGTTCCCAAACACAAACTACCTAAAACCTTTATTGGAAAAAATGTTAAATATGTTCTATCAACCTTGTTAAAACATTAAAAAGTAATATCATAAAAGTAGATTTAAAACTTTTTTGGATTAAAAAACACTTAATAATCCAATTGATAATCGGAGGTGGTTATGTTAACCGTTTAAGAACATAATTTTCCTTAATCTTACTTAGGGATCGACCGGGGCCCCGGCCCCGGCCCCGGCCCCAGCCCCGGCAAACGCAATTCCTTCCACCCCGGCCCCGGCCCCGGCCCCGGCAATTTAGCTGTCAAATGAGCCGGGGCAAACTGGGGTAAGGACTCCTAAGAATGCAAATTTGAAAGCGCTTCTAAACATTTTTGACAGTGAAATATTATACAAGATTTTATCTACAAAGCTAATTTAATTTTTTAATATTAGGATATTTATTGTTTATTATGCTATATTAAGATTTTCTAAAGCCTCTTTATTTTATTAAGATTCCTTATTTTAATCACGAATCTTTATTTTAAAAATTTAAAGATTTCTTGAATATTAAAAACCGTTTGTAGATTTTATTTACAAGATAAGAGGTTGACAGTAGATATCTATGGTTGAAATATATCTGGATGACCTCTAGTAAGTTTGTATAGGAGACGTAAACGGACCATAAATTGCGCGGTTATAAATTTTTTTTAAATAAACGAATTGGAACGCATGTTTTTTTTTAATTCCTGCTTTTCAAAAAATATACATAAATTAGTCAACTTTCACGCTTTAAAAAATTCTATTTTTGTTCCAAATTGTGTAATTTGTTAAATAATTGTTAAAATATGGTATTTAATATTAAATATAAAACCGTTTTTACTGAAAGTTTTAAATTTATTTATTTATTTTATTTATTTTGTCGAACGACAGGAACATACAGAAGCAAGTAAATAACCGCACTGAAATTGCATGCACCCAAAAAAAGGAAAAAAAACCAAATAGAATTGTTTTACACACCAAAATAAGCCATACCAAATCAATCATTTTCAGCTCCTAAGGATTCATGACTCCCTGAAATCAAAAAATGATGACCTGATATTACTGTGGCCAGAAATCTATTAGGCTTTGCATAAATTTTATAATTAAATTAATACATAATAATACTAAATATAAACATGCACTGAAATAAATAACGAAATAAATAATTAAAGCACGTTGTAAAAATTCTGGTTTTCTAAAAATCTATCTAAAAAACAAATATCACTTGTGATTTAAAAAAAAAACGTTTTTTAGTTTGTAAGCAAAAAATAGATGTTTTGTTTTTAAATGATTTTAATGTTAAATATAGTCGATTCAATACTACAAATCATCGAGGTCAGCTAGATTTTATTTGCCTCAATGATCACAAATTTTGCATATATTGGAGTTATTTTAATATCATTGCTTATATCAAAAATATATAAAACAAGAGGATTTTCGGCTAGACAGGGAATTTTTTACCTAAATTTTACAAGAAATGTTGCACTTGTGATTTTTCACGCGCAAGCTATTTTCTGTACACTAAATAAAACTTTTTTTGCACAGCTATATTTCGTACACCGAAAAACTCGTTTTTCCAAGACTATTTTACTAAATCGCTTTGTGCAAAAAATTAGCCGATTATTTAAATTCGATCATGTGTGAGTTGATTAGAACGGTTTTTGTACAACTGGACATATTTACTTGAATTATATATTCTTGAGTTTATTTTTAGGTGCATATTTGAAATTGTTTTTAAATTTTATTACTTTAAAAAAATTCAAGCTGATGTCTAGTCTTTATTTTAGAATTTTTAAGTTTATTGTAAATCTACATTATAGTTATCATAAAATAAAAAAAAACCTGCGGAGTCAGTCCGGTTTTTTTAAACCCAATATTTTGTATCCAGCCAAAAGACACCAAACGTAAATTTTTAAAACAAAAAGTTAATAATGAACTGTTTATATTTAATTTGAAAAAAGTTTTCGCATAATGCTGAATAAAAATAAAACTAATTTTTAAATAAAATATTTTGCTTGAATCTAGTTTAATAAAAGCGAGTTTAATATTGAAAACCCGCCATTCTCTGCTATTTTTGGGTGCACCAATTTTTAACAGTGTTAGCGTTATGCAGTGCATATTGCAATTTTTTTTCCACTTTTGCAAGTAAATGCGCTGCACGAAAAAACAAGTATTGACTGCAAAAAATTTCTTCGCAAGAAATCAGTGGTATATGCACAGAAAGTCGCGTACGTTTGAAATGTTGCATTTTTTTCTTGCATAACTTTATTCAAAAACCTAGTGTATAATCAAAAATTTTCTTGGGTTATATTATGTTTTTGATAAATCTCGCAAAATTATAAAAAGTAGTGCAAAATCACGAAAATTACATTGAAAAAAAATTACATTGAAAAAAAAATTACATTAATTACATTGAAAAAGTTTACGTGACGTTAATTTTATAATTTTTAGCTAAAATTAAATAATTTGATTAAAATCATTAAAAAAATCAAATTGAAACAGCTAGAAAGCGAGTAGTCTCATGTACTCGCAATATAATATTTTACTTTTTACAAATTAAAAAGAGTGTTTTTTTAATTTACAAAAATTGACAATGGAATTTTAAAAATCCTCTTATATTTTAAAATAAAAAGGTGCTTTTTAACCCTTTTTATATGTTTAAACTAAAAAATGTTGAATAGCGGTGTGTAAATGAAATTCGAGTAAAAGTTCTTCTTTGAAATAGCATTCAAGACTTTGAAATAGTATTTTTAACTTTTACGGTTAAATTTTGCCAATTAGGTGCCAACATATTTAATTAAAAATATTTTAATATGAAGAGATTTTGTTATTGTGAAATATCTTCGTTACTTGTACCCAGTTTTGATTTTAGTTTCTTTACCACGTTTTGCTTTACTGATCAAAACATACCCCTTGTAAGTACTTTAACTCCTCCTCTATTTGTAAGGCATTCTTTAAAACTGACATGATTGTTTTGCTCTATTTGTAAAGCATGTTTGAAAAGTAACCTAAATGGTTTAGGGTTAAGTATAATATTTGCTTTAAATTCAAGAATATACTGCTAATAATTATGTGAAAATGTACATATATAAATAAATGTAAATATATGTATAAAATATATAAATATATATATATATATATATATATATATATATATATATATATATATATATATATATATATATATATATATATATATAAATATATATTTATATATGTAAATAAATATAAATATATGTAAATAAAATAATAATTTAGGTTTAAAAAAATTGAAATATGAAAATAAAAATTTTGTTCTGCTTAGAAAAAAAACTTTTGTGTAAAATAATTTTGTGTTATAAAAAAAAAAGTTTTTTTTTACTCACAAAGTGCTTAAATTCTAAAATGTGACTATTCATTACATAAACCAAATAATTAACAATAAAAATTTTGATTTTTATTTGAAAAAAATTGACCAAAATTACAAATTCTGATAAATTTTTCGCCAGCCCCGGCCCCGGCCCCGGCCGGGGCAAAATTTTCTACCCCGGCCCCGGCAAATCCAAATTTCTCTACCCCGGCCCCGGCCCCGGCCCCGGCATCAGCAAAAATTCTGCCCCGGTCGATCACTAATCTTACTCTTAGGCGGTACAAAAAGTAAATTTACCTTAAAGGTGCGGTGCGGAGTCAAACTTTTTGTCTTCCATTTTGATAATTTTTTTGTGCCTGCCCCCAATATCCCACAAAATTTTTTTTCAACAAAATATCTTTAGTGATTCAGGAGTTATGACCCCCCAAAAATGGCATTTTTCGACAATTCTGTACGTGACAAATTGCTCAATGGGTATTACGATTTACGTTACAAATTATGTACTCAAAAAAGCGGCTACTTTCTACCTTGATTTGATACCTTGATTGTTAAGATTGGTGCAGTATTTGTCAAAATATTGCGTTTCCCGTACAAAAAACCCTCACGATTTTTTTATTAAAAACACCAACGACCGCAGTGATTTTGTGAAGTTTGCCCAAACTTTCTTTTCTTCACTTCGTGTTTTTAGCAAAAAAATCGAGTGTTTTTTTGTACGATAAACGGAATAACTCAAATAATACTGCATCAATCGTAACGATCAAGGTATCAAATTAAAGTAGAAAGTAGCCGCTTTCTTTGAGTGCATAATTTGTAACAAAAATCGTTATACTCACTGAGCAATCTTTCTCGCACAGAATTGTCGTAAAACGCTATATTTGGGAGGTCATTACTCCTGAACCACTGGAAATATTTTGTTAAAAAAATTTTTGTGGGCTATTGGGGGCAGGGTTTAGGTTTTTACAAAAATTTTGACTCTGCACCTTAGGTGCGGTGCGGAGTCAAACTTTTTGTTTTCGATTTTTATATTTTTTAGTGAAAACCTAATTCCCAATAGCCCACAAAAATTTTTTTAACAAAATATCTCCAGTGGCTCAGGAGTAATGACCCCCCAAAAATAGCGTTTTTCGACAATTCTGTACGTGAAAGATTGCTCAGTTGGTATAAAGGGTAGTAATTAATTTATAATAGGTATTAAGTCACAAATTATATACTAATTATATAAAATATATATTTAAAGAATACAGCTATTTTCTACTTTAATTTGATACTTTGATCGTTAAAACTGATGCAGTATTTGTGGAGATATTGCGTTTCTCGTACAAAAAACACACGATTTTTTCGCTAAAAAACGCAGTGAAGAAAAAAAGGTTGAGCAAGCTTCATAAAATCACTGCCGTTAAGGCAGTGATTTTATATTTTATAGCCTGTAAGTTTTAGTTTAAGAAGAATTTTCGTGTTAAGAATTATAAAATTTGTTAGCTTTTTTAATAATAATAATAATAATAAAAACTGAAAGGGTTTGAAGTTTTTGTTTTTAGAGTGATTCCGGAATATATCTTTATTTTTTGTGAAGAATTATCTGTTTAAAAAAGTTGTTGAGAATACTTTATTAGATCATTTTTAATAAGAAAATAGTGAAAATAATAGGCATAGTGTACTGTTTTCTGCCTGAACAAGAGTTTTTGGGTGTTAAATGTTTCGCCGAAATCTGGATTAAGTTTGCCCAACAGTTTTTTCCTACACTTTGTGTTTTTAGCGAAAAAATCGAGGGTTTTTTTGTACAAGAAATGCAATATCACAGCAAATACTGTATCAATTTAAACAATAAAAGTATCAAATTAATGTAAAAACAGCTGCTTTCTTTGAGTGCATTATTTGTAACTTAAATGTTTATACGTATTGAGCAATTTTTTAAGTACAGAATTATCGAAAAACGCCATTTTTGATGGGTCATATCTCCTAAACCCATGGAAATATTTTGATGAAAAAAATAATGTGGCTATTGGGGACAGAAATAAGGTTTTCTCAAGAAATTATAAAAATCAATAACAAAAAGTTTGAATCGATGCCGCACCTTTAAGCCAAAGCATGTTTTCCCTTTAGTGAAGTGAAGAGAAATTAATTTAAATTAGATGCGATATATAGTCCAATGTTTATTTTCGATTTAGATGATTTATTGTAAAAGTATTAACATGTGTCTTAATCCTGTAATATGTTTTTCGTCAAATATCTTAAACGGTTCACTTTAAGAATACATATAACCTTTTAAAAATAGCCAAAATAGGGCTTTTTAGTTTTTAGGGCATTCTCTTCACCATTTTTTCTGTACTAAACTCACTTTTGTTTAAAAAAAATATAAAAACGAGCAAGAGTATTATCAGCTGTATTTTGACACCATGATTTTTTATTTTAACAAAGTATTTGTCGAGATATTAGTGTTTTGGTTAAAAAAAACCTACGATATTTTTTTTGAAACACAAGAATAGGAAAAGTAGATCAATAAACAAGACAGGTGTTTTATTGCTTGACTGTTTTCTTTAAAATTCTGTTAAAACAAACAATTTTAGAAAAATTAGTATTATTTATTTTTGAAATAAAAAATTTCATAAGATAACTACGAAATACTTATTTTTTAATTACCAACCAAATTTTCCGCCCGACTTTTTGTTTTTTACGTTTTATAAAAAAGTGTAAAAAATCAAAGTTTTTTTTACTATAAAACACTAATATCGCGATAAATACACATTTTGTTAACATTTACAGCCAATGTAAAGCGTAAAGTACGCTTATTTTTTGGATTTTGGTAACAAAATGAGCATAGTGAAAGAAAATCCCTTAATCTCACGTAAATGAGACCGAGGTCTGGGACCGGTTGTTCAACGGCGTCCTTATTTTAACGGGGTCCTTAGTTTAACTTGGCCCTCAAACCTCTAAGGGGTCTCTCAGATAAAGGGATCCTTATCTGTGGTTGCTCAAAGCACTTTAACAGGCCGCTTATCTAAGAGGCCCCTTAAACATTTAAGGAACCCTTTATTTCACGCATTCTTCCGGTTATCGCGCGTATTGAATACATTAGTCTGTTTATTATGCGTCCAAAACAGTTAATCTTGTGTTTAATTACAAACAATTAAAACAAAAGATCGTAAAACAAGGAAAACAATTATTATTAAAACTTATTCTTCTATGCTTACCGAAGTTTAATCACAGCAATATAATCGGCAAAAATTTTTTGGAAGCTTTATAGTCGCAACTATTCTTAAATACTAATTTCGTAAAAAGTTAAAGAGTAATGCCATAGATTATTTTGTCAAAACAAACAAACAAATTCGTCTGTTTTTGTCGAAGTTTACACCAGAGCATATGTTTACCAGTTAAAAAATACAGGGGACAAACTGGTACAAAAGTTATCGAATTATATTTACGCTATTTTAAACATTACAAAATTAAAAAAAAAACTGTTAAACGATGAAAATCGATTTACAATTATCTAAATTTTCACCGTTTTTTACAATAAATAATTTATAATTATGCTTTCTGTCTGTCTGTTACTATTAGTGATGTTTTTTACCCTTCAATATCATGCAACGGAGCTCGGGGGGTAACGGGACTTTAGAGCCGGAGCGAGGGGTTTGGCGCTCAGTCTTTTGCTTAGGCTTAGGTTTAGGCTTAGGTTTTGCTTAGGGTTAGGCTTAGGTTTTGCTTAGGCTTAGACTTAGAAAAAATCTTTCTAAAGCTCTTTAAAAGCTCTAAAGTCCCGGTGTCGCAGAATAGATCTTCCCCCTATTTTTCTTCCCCCCGGAAGATTTATTCTAGTGCGCTCTAGAATAGATCTTCCCTCCGGAAGATTTATTCTGGTGCGCTCTAGAATAGATCTTCCCCCCGGAAGATTTATTCTGATTTACGCCAGAATAGATCTTCCCCCCTCAGAATAGTTATTCTCCCCGGAAGATCTATTCTGGTTCAAACACCAGAATAAATCTTCCCCTCTCCTAAAAATTTGCTCTAACGAGCAATACTGTAACTGAACCAAGGCCAACATA